>VWZD01004944.1:0-42472 GCA_013396695.1 Sakesphorus luctuosus | reverse complement strand
CTGAAACAACACCTCAGCCTTGGCCATATTGACTGCCACCAATGGTCCACTCTGGCCTCCAGTCGGGATTCATGGAGACACACCATTCACGGCACTGCTGCTTCCTTTGCGAACACACGCAGAGTCAGTCTTGAGGAGAAAAGACAATGCAGAAAGAACCGTTCCTCGCCAATATCGCCAAAGGAGACTTTCCACTGTGCCTTTTGTGTCTGGACCTACCTATCCCATATCGGCCTTTTTAGCCACCAGCAGCTTGCAGCAAGTGTGGGTCGTGCCCTTCCCAAATCTTCATTCGTGAAGCCTGTCCATGATGATGATGATAACATAATGTGAAGAGTTTACCAGCTAAACTATGAAAGGGCTGCACTTGGTCTATTTTTTTACACCAGACTGAGGGATCTTCCTGTCAGAACATTTGTTGCCAACTATCAACACCAAGTGAGTGTGCCCTTGAGGTGCTTGCTGGGCAGTTGTGGCACCAACCAGCAGCTATTGGGTTGATTTAGGCAAAGTAGGTGCATTGACACCATCATATCATTGCCCTCATCTGAGAGGATGTTCATCCTGTGCTGCAAACCCACTGGTGCCAGCCAAGCCCACTGTTAAAACCCTTAAAGCCTGCCCATGGCCTTCTGTCTGTGGCACAGAATGTTTCCAGTGGGATGGCATCATGGAAGCAATGCTCCTGGGGGTTTGGAGAGGCCAGGGTGGATGTTGGCCCTCTCTGCTGGCTGCCACAAGCTTCTCTTGGTGCAGAAGTGGCTACCAAAGTCCTGCTCTGATTCACCTTCACAAACACAAAACACTCTTGAGTTTCCACTTTAAGTGCTTTGATACTTTTTCTCAAGACCAGTTTTTGTAATTCTTGCAAATATATTGGGATTTTGGTGATTAAAATGGGAGGAGCTTGCTGATTACCAAAAGTTTGTTTTATTGAGAAGCTCTTGTATAACACAGATCCTCACCTGAAATTAGGAATGCTGGATTTTGGCAGGGCAGGCCAATCCCAAACCAAGTTTGTGAGCAGTGCACTTAGATAACACGTAAGTTTGCCTGGAAAAGTCTTCTGAAGGTGATATAAATAATGTTTTAAGTGGTATTGACAGGTTTTAAAGATGGAATTTTAATTTTGTGCAACTCAAAACTGAGGGTAAGTCCCAATGCTTCCTTGGACATTTTTGCTGTTTGATCGAAGCATTGAGAGCATTTCTAAAGTAGAAAAAATGTGAAAGAAGTTGCCTTTGACTTATTTTATGTAAGAAGATGTAATTTTATTTTTATTCATTTTGTTTTAGAGATTTCAAGTACTTTTAAAGCATCTATAAGTAGTGTTTTCCTCATTACTGTATTGTTACTAAACCCAGAATTTAGTTTTTCCGCTTGAGAACGTTTATCAGTCAAATGAATATGTTGAAATGAAAACTGTAAAGGTTGATGGGTATCTGTGTCAAGTTATATGTATTTTTCCTTGTTCATTGTAATGTGATCTTATTAAAATTTTAGAGTGCAGAGAGTTAAATTACAGTTCTAAAAGCTGAGAGAACTCACAAATCCAAAATCAGAGTCTGTTTACAGTAAACTTACAGTGCTTTTGTTTCCTTTTTGCGTCAGGATGGCTGCACATCTCAGAAGGAATTTACCAGCTACAAATAGGGAAAATATTGTGTTTATTCCTTAATCAAATGTGAAAAATAAAAGCAGCAGGGCTGCAGCTGGAACCTGGGGCTCTCCTGATGCTTGTGTGAGAGCAACAACCTTTTCCTAGAAATGCCTGGATTTCAGCTTCTTTTGGTAGTAAAAAGAAATGTAAATGTTGACAAAGATAAAATGATGGATGATTTAATTAATCAAAAGGGACATGGAACTTCCTAGTTTTGTAACTTCTACCCCCTCAAAATAATTAAATAATTCTTCCAGTGTGTGTGTAGCAGCTCCTTGTAGTTTGTTGGGATTAGTCCTGAGCTGATGGAACCTTGGGAGAGTTGGAGTGCACATGGCCCTTTCCATGGAAACGAGAGGCAGGAGAACATGTTTATTGGTGTGAGGACAGTTTGAGCAACAAGAAATGAAAGCAAAACCAGAAGTCAGTTTAAGAAAGAGATGGGTTTGCTGGGAGGTCACTCTCTTTCGGTTTATGTCTTTCTTTTCTTATCTGTGACTTGCAAAGAAGGGTTTAGAGGGTCCATTTGCAAAACTTCCCACTGCCCCTGTAATGCCAGGGACAGATTTTGGGGGTTCCTGGCTCCTTGCTCTCCGTGTTTCCTCCTGGGCCTTGGAGGAGGAGGAGGAGATCCCAAGTTTTAAAGAGCATATTTACCAGGGAAGAGCTCTGAATAGGAGCGTACAAGTGTGAGGCTGTGAGATCCTGAATGTTGGCTGAGTGGAAAAATGTAAAGGTTTTCTGCTTCTCTGTAGTTTGTTTTCAGGAGCAATCTGGTGAACAGGATTCTGGAAACATTTTTAATAGCAATCAGTACCATAAGGTAAAAAGGAAGTGTGTTCCCTGCCAAATAATTGCATTATGTCCTTTTGCTTTTGGCTGGATGAGATAACCTCTCTGTGGCTGAGCACTTCTTAAACTTTGTAGGGTATATTTTGCCATCTACAGGAGTCCCCAACTCTTCTCACTGGGACCTGCAGAGAATATAAACTGCTCTATTAGAGCTCCATTGGTGACAGTCTTACTTTTTATTTAGATTTAACCAAGTTTGTAGGTGGCATATTGAATTTTTATGGCTTTTTGGTTTGAGGAGAAGGGTTAGAAGTGCAACAGAACTAATAAGTTTTAACATCTTTTGCCAAAAATCTCTAAGTTTTAATTGAAAACAGAAAGCACTTCAGCTGGTTTTGGTCCAGACTGAATCATGCTCTGTGCAGGAACTCAGAGCAGCTGATTTCTGTGGCAGAATTACCATGAGTTACGTGGCATTGTCACTCTGGGGATGCAATAAAGGAGACCACTGTGACAAGACACACAGCTCTGGGCAACAAGGTGCTCCTAAAATCAGTTTTCAGGTAATTTATGATCACTTTCTTCTTGCAAATATCCAAATTACCAAGTGTATTTGCTCCTGCTGGTAGCTTTGGAAGTGTGTTGAATTATGGCATGACTTTTTCATTCATGTCCAGTGGTATTAATTTTATAAGAACACAAAGCCAATACCTCTGTAATATATAGATTATATAACTAAAATTACTTATTCTGAAAATTCAGAGTTAGTTGGGGTTTTTTAGGGGGGAGTGGTTTTGAAATATTTTAGGGTGCTGAGCAATCTTCAGAATAAAGGCATTCCCTAATATATCCCCTATATGTATGAAAAACTAAATTTGGGCAGAGGTTTGGTTAGCCACATTATTTTCTGACCGGACACTCCAAGTATTTCAGAAGCTCTGTAGAGTTAGGTGGTTTGAGCTTCATTCAGATGACTAATCCCTTTGGAATAAATAAAATATGTTCTTTATAGTTCTAGTATTGGAACTGGTAATTCCTTTTTAGGACTCTTTTTCCACATATAGATATTCTTAGTCTCCTTACTAGCAGATTTTGGCTACAAGCAGATCTTCCTGAGCAGTGTATTTACTGTCCTCAGCCCTGCTATGATCATTAACCATCAGGATAAAGCAAAATCTCTGCTCAGTTATGAAGCTACAAACACACACCAAGATGCATCCTTTTAAAACCTACTTTTTAAACCTATTTTGTGGTTGCTTGTCAATAGAAACTCTTCAGCTAAGGGAAAAGAAAATGAGAAAAAATGTATTCTCCAATGTTCTGTGTTTGTTGCATATAGATGTAAGAGAACTGATGCCACGCCACAGCAAAACTTGGGCTTTGAAGCCCTTCAGTCTTCTGCCTGTTGCTGGTTTTTAATTTTGTGGAGAACAGGAATAAGCAGGATACAGTCTCATGTGAAAAATACTTATAAAATTAAGTTTATGTGGTTGAAGCTTGGTGATACAAATTAAAATCCTTTTCTCCTAGTGAAAATAGGGTGTCCTTACCTTTTCCCACTGCTCTAAGTCCTAAACAGAGAGGTGAAAGAAAATTATTAAGCAATAATTCATAGCCTGAGCTCATAATGTATTAAATAGGCAGAGAGACTCCACTGCTGGGCTGCAGGCAGACTGGGAATGGAGGAGTTTATTCTGGAATGCTGCTCAGAAAGCAGAGCTGTGTCCCTGCCCTGCTCAACCTGAAGCATCCTTGGAGCCACCACAGCCTCCTTGTGCTGGTTGAAAGGTAAAATGGCAGGAGAAATGAATGCAGCTCAGGAGAGATTATAAATCAGAGTTACAATTCAATAAAAATATTACAATAAATGCAATGGCACAAAGAGAAATTGGGTTTAACCCACAAACCCCAGAAGTATAACCCAGCCCCCTGGGGAACAAACACAGTGGGGTTTGTTGGCCCCTGTGCTGAGCCCCACGTGGTTCCCATGAGTCCAAAGGAAAAAGAAGGGAAAGAAAAAACCTGTTGGTGCAGATGACGGTCACAATCTGGTCAAGAGTGGTGGTTTCCTCCTGTCAAGGTTCTGCTCCTCCTCTGGATCTGACAAAAAGGTTCCTGAGGTCTCTAAACTCCAAGATTATATCCCCTCAGGTCCAGGTGGGAGCCCCCAGTGCCTTCCCCAGGGCAGGGAGTTCCACACTGGGGGATCTGACTCTGTGAATCAGGGGGGATTTTGGAATCGTTGCTGGCCCATGAGCAGAGGTGAGCCCTCAGGTGGGTGTGGAGGTGCCAAGGACTCCCTGGAGGGGAGTTCTCCCAGCTCCTGTCTCCCAGGCTTCTTTCTCAGCCAGCTCCCAACCTGAGGGGTCAGGTGTGCCCTGGGCAGCTGCTGCAAATTGTCAGTCCATTGTTACCAGTTCATGAGAGATTACATAGGGGGTGGAGAATACACAGCTTTGGTCACCCCCACACAGTGATAAACTGATCTCACTTGCTAAACTAGGACACTCCTGCACAGTTTGTGAAGACACACAAGGCAGGTTTAGGAGAAAGTTTATGGGTTATGTTTCACAGGCACTTTAAATGTCTGCAATCTTAGTTCCTTCCTAAGAAGCCTCTGCCCCTGGGGCTGCACAGAGCTCTGCTTTCCCTGCAAGGACCCTGCAATTGAGTCTGTACAGGGCTGTGAATCTCACTGTGCCAGGGTGGGCTGAGCCAGTCAGTGCTCAAAAATGCTGCCCCTGAGTAAACACCTCGTGTGACTTGTTAGAACACACACTGTGTTCCTCAGTCCTTGTGGGTGAGAGTGGTTTCCTGGCTGAACTGCAGTCTCATGCCACAGCACATTCAGAGAATTCCCCTCCCACGAGGTGGGAGTGTGAATTTTGATCAACACCATCATCTGGAATGGCTGTTTGTGACAGAGCAATGAGGATTTTCTGCTGAGTCACAAGCAGGAGGAGGCATTGTGTGTTACTACAGCTATTAAATCTTCAGCAGCATTAGAATCTTAAACCCCCAAACCTCTCAATAGCACTGTTGTCTGACAAAGAGGTAGACAATGCCCTTCATATCTGTGGGCAAGTTCTGAGAAGTTCATCCTTCTCCTACCTGAATTAACCAGCTCTTGCCTCAACTTTAGGGTGGCTGCCTCGGGTTTCTTCTGGTTTTACTTTTTTCTAATTAAGTGTCTTAAACCTGTGTGTCTCTCTCCATGACATTCATGAGTTTGATGTTGGGAAGATGTGGGTTGTAAAAACTTCTGGCATAATTGAGGGGTTGCTGGAAGTGTCTTTCGGTATCTGCTAAGGTGTGTGTGATGCTGAGAACAAGCTGTGCTTTAGGGACAGCTTCAGTGTTGCTGTAAGAACATGGGGTATGGCCTTTCCACTTCAGTGGATTACTGACCCCTCATTTCTATTACTTAATGGTGGTTTAAATCCTAAAATACTGGATTTGACTCCTTTCCCAATACAATTTTTCTTGTAAGTGAGACAGGCTGATGATAAAACCATAGGACATAGACCAGAAGGACTAAAAGTGACCACTGGTTTTATGGGGATCCTGAGCTCTGAATGGATGATTCATTCAAAGTAGTCCCACTGCTGTGCATTGCGCATCATTCCAGGAGGAAAACAATGGAATGAAACACTGGCAGTAATACTGCAGGAGTTATTATAGGCTCTAGGGCTGTAATCCTCTGCAAAGTTTCATCACTTTGCATTGAAGCAGAGGTTTGCACTGTGATTTTCTTTTCTGGTTGAGTTGGTGGTTAAAAGGGTGAAAGAAATCTTGCCTTGCTGCCTCTGAACCATCCTGGGGCAGTTAATGGAAGGATAGCAGGGATTATCCCAGGCTGATGGTTCCAAAGGGGCTGGAGGCTGGGATATCTCAGGACGCCTCAGGAGACAGAAGCATGGAAAAAGCAGGAAAACCCATCCCATACCCACGTGCTGAACTCCCAAAACTGAGTCTGTGCTTGCAAACAGCAGTGACTGTGCATGGTATTTCTGAAGGGCTGTGCAAGATTCTCCATGAAAATGAACCCAGGCTAAAGAGAAGGGGGTGGCAATAAATAGCTAAAATTAAAAACTTGATGGTCTCAGAAAACTAACCATATAGTTACTGCCTGTCAGTGACACTGATGTTAGGGAAAGGACTAAAAAACATGGGAAAATAACCCGGAGACAGATTTAACAGTTAGTGAAATTTATTTGGAATAAATAAATTATTTAAACAACATCATTTTTATTGAAATTGTTTTGGATAATAAGCTGTTATAAATAGTTGAAACTCTTTGGTTTATTAGTTTTGACATAACAGGAAAGGCTGCCTTGGGTGGCTATGTCAGTGTGTGGCTCTGGCTCTGGCCTCACCACTTTGGCTGGTTTGAGTTATGCCAAGACTTGTGGATCAGGCAGAAATGTGATACCAAAAGGAGGACATTTCCATTAGTGAAATATTAGCAGAATATTCAGCATCAAAAGCTGAGCACTAAGTACTCAAGTAACTGCAGAGTCCAATGTATTCTGCCTTAGAGTTGGGGGATTGTTGGGAGTTATATGAATATTATGAACTCTGCACTTATCCTAGATTATTCTTAAAAGGAAATCAATGCTTGGATTCTTATTACTGTGCTTTGGCAAAACCATTCTGACAAACTTATGACTCTTTTTTTTTAAATTATTACTTTGTTGCATCCCCAATAAATTATTTATCTTCTAGAGGGACAGGGGATTTTAAGAGGCATCTCAGAATGTTCTTTGTTGATTCCCATGGCAGCCTGTTTGCTCTAAAGCAACTAATTCTCCTACTTATGAGATGTTTAATGATGAATTCCCCTGTGTTCTAAAACCCCCCAAATGTTGTGCTTACTCCTCAGCACTAGGGAGGACTCTGTTATTTTCTGGTTCTGATTTTCTTTCCTCTCAATGTGAGCTGCTAAACTGATTATCCAAATATCAATATTCACAGACTCTGTGGCTGTGCATCAAAGCTCCACCCCAGACCCTGATCTGCTGTGGGTTTGGTGCCCAGGTGAACAAAATCAGCAGCACATTGATGCTCCTGGAGGATTTTTGCTGCCAGGAACAAGTTCAGTCCTCAGTGTGGTCTGAAGCTATAGCAGAATTCCTGTGATTTCAGTGGAAAACTTCAGCATGGAAACTTGAGGGGATGTTTGCAGAAGCTGTACCCGTAGTGTTGTTTGGCTTAATAAAATGTTCCTCTAAGAAGCACATTTGAAAACCTGAAGTTTCTCATTTATATGGATGCTTTTCAGGATTAAACCTTTTCTCAGACAGCAGGAGGAGAAACAACCCCTAATACTGTGTATCCAGGTATTAAAATTGTAATGGAACTTGGGTATATGAGTTAAGGTTTTAATTTGTCTGTGAATCTACTTACATACTGCAAGGTTGAAGAAGAATCACTGGAGAAACCTTTGTAAAATTACTGTATTTTTTTTCATTCTACAAAATCAGGAGTTCCTTAGATGTAGGTGTAATTTAGTAAGTTCTGTGACTCTCCCTTACCATTCAGGCACACAAAGTATATTACGTTCTATGTGATTATAGAAATATTTCAGCAGAACTAATAAAAAAAAGCAAAGAAAGGACAAAAACATTGAGAATTTAAAATAAACACAATACTGAAGATATACTTTGTTGGTCTAGTTCTAGAAAAGAGATTTTTATCATCAGATGCTCATTGCACTAAGCCTTGTGGACAAGGCATTGGGGTTCTGTCATGCCATTTGCCAGCTGTAACAGTCCCACCTGTTGGTGCCAGGGCTGGTAACACCCTCCTTGCCCCTGCCTGGTACCTGAGCAGCCCCCCCACTCCACTGAAGCTTTCAAATAGTCTTGCTCATTCCTTATCAAGCCGGGATGGAACTGTTCTCTGCAATATTAGTGAAATCCAGAAGTTTCAATGACAGAGCACAGAGAATTCTTACAGCAGGAAGGTTGTAAAGAATTTGGACTGAAATGATGCCATGAGGCAGTTGTGGAAATGAGGATGTTGGAGCATAAGAGAAGAGTTTTTTGTTTGTTTGTTTGTTTTTTTCTGATAGCATTTCTTAGGATTAATGGATCAGTAAAAAATGAAACCTGACAGCCAGAATGTCTCTCTCTATCAAAGCTGACAATTCTGCAAGTCCCAGTCCTGGAAATAATTTTGACCTGGCATTGGAAATCTCTTCCCAGCTCCCTTCTGGTGGACATGGAGCAGAAAGGTTTCCAAAAGGAGCATGCAGGTGATCTTTTCCCTTTCACAGACAAGGATAAGGTGCATCAAATGAGTTTATTTTTGGAGTTGAAGGTGAATCCTTACTGAACCACAATTATGCTGCTAAATTTAGTGTGCACTAATAACATCCACGTTGTCACAAAGGTGAGAGTTTTGTGCTGGGTTGCACAAAGTTCAGCTGTTTGGTGCAAGGAGCTGACTGTCTCAGCTGGGGACAAAGGAGGGGAGCACTGTCAGCTCCTGTGAGGATGTGGAAATTAGAAAATATAAAGATTTTTCCTGTGGCTTTAGTAAGAGAGACTTGGCAGGAGGGTGGAGCAGCAGTGGGGAGAGAAAAGATGAGCAGAGACAGACAGTGATGCAGCAAAGCGGGACAAGGGGACTGGGGAGAGGTGAGACCTGGGGAAAGGTTTACCAGTTTTGTTCCTGTTTGGAGCTGGATTGGTGTGGCCTCAAACTCTGAAATAAAGGTGCTGCTTGGTGTGCCACTAGTGTCCAGTTTGCTTTAACATCATCACTCAAACTGTGACAAAAGCAGGTTTTGGGTTAATAATAAATTCATGATTAATGTTGTCATTTGGGTCATTAACTGATCACCAAAATGTGCTGAGGTGGAGTATTTTCACTGATTGTCTTGGGGCCCTGTGTCCCTCCCTCTGAGGTCACTGTTCAAACAGGAGATCAGGGCTGGTGCCTTCAGCCCACCCTCAGTGGTGTCCTGGGCTCTGTGCTTTGAACAAATCACCTTTTGGCTCAGTGCAGTATTTTTGCAAAGCAGACCTTTCTCCTTGATTAAATTGCCTCCACTTTCATCCTTGTGAAGCTTTCTGTAGTTATTGCTTATGTCAGAGGATTTAGACCTTGTATTACTGTCCCCAAATTGACTGCAGTGTAGCAGTTATAAATATCATGTCAACCTGAGTGCCTGGAACAAGGTGGGCACCTCAGCAAGGAGATGGAGCTACATTTAAAGCAGTTTATTACTTAGAGTAGACAGAATTCTACAAGAAACATTTTTATTTCAATACAGTTTTTAAAGGCCTTATTGACAACTGAATTGTATTTTAAAAATATTGACTGATACACAGTGTAATACAATAAAAGTAGTTCAGTTATGAAAATATCCATTTTGGTATAAACAGGTGCATCTTCTTAAAAAGCTGAAAAGCCAAAATTAGTTGTGACAATAAAATGTTCTGTATTTCAGATTGGCTATTGAGACACTGTGACTTGGCCTCAACTGGCTTTAAAAATCCAACCTGAGAGATTGATGGAGGAAGGAAATGAGTAGGAAAAGGAAATTTCAGGACCTGCTCTTGTAGGAGGGGGTTTAAGCAGTTTGTAGACAGCAATGTACTCCCTCAAGGCTCAGCCATGTGATTAAATGCACTTTAATTGCCTGAGAAAATCTTTCTTCCAGTCCCTTCACCTGCACTCTGTTAAACCTTTGCTGCTGGAGCCACTGGGATGTGTCCAAACCTTGAGGCACTTCCAGTGATCCCACCACCCCAAGGTTGCAGGGTTTGTGCCTTCCCATTCTCCTTCAGATCAGACTCATCCAGGACTGCAGATAATACTTAGTCCTGCTTTGCTGATGATTTTAGAGCTTCCCATGTTATGACTATTTTTAGATTATAAATGATTGTAGTTTTATTTTGAATCATTGGGAATGCTTCTCCCGGGGAGAAAAATCTGCCCTGCCTACTGTGACAGGTATCAATGCCTCTGCATTTCAAGGTTCTGATAAACAATATTGAATTGCATTAACCTTCAAAAATTTACTATTATTAATCTAAATACTATCAAAGTTATATATATGTGTAATCTCTATAGGAACTTGATTTGTGCTAAGCTGCATTGTGAAAAAAAACAAACTAACAAAAGTCCCAACCACAAAAAGCCATACAAAACTCAAAAAAATCATTCAAAAAACAAATCAATCTCCTCCTCCCCCTCCCCTTCCCCCCCCAAGCCCCCAAACCCCAAGACAAACCCAAAAAATCTGTATTTGATTGCACTGGTCAAAGCCCCTTTGCGATGTGGGGTGGACTGGGCGGGTTCCAGTTCCTGAGTGTTGGGGCTGCAGCAAAGCTTGGCTGAAACATGAATCATTTCCCATTCTTCTGCTTCTTGGTCATGGTGGGCCAAACACATTATACATTATGATTTATGAGTAATAATGTTAATTGCAAGCTCTGAGTAATTGGTGTGGTTCAAATATCTGCTGTTAATTGTCATCTGCTATCAGAGTCCTGACTTTTCTGAACAGCCATAGAATTTGATTTTTAATTACTAACTTACTGCTGCCATAAATGTCCACAAGTGATTTAGGAAACACAGAATGCCATACCGGCTCTTGACAGCTTTTTTTTTTTCCATGCAAGTCCTTCAGCTTTCTGGGGAAAATAACTCCAGTAAAACCAAAGCAGCACTATTGAAATATGACAGTTACAATTGGACTGCAGTTTCTGTAAAAGGGGTTTCTTTATTCTGCCCAAATCTTGCATTAAGAATGGGATAGTGATGCCAAAACATAATTAATTAGGAAATACATGTTTCTTGACTTTTAACGGGTTTCTGTGTCGCAAAGAAACCAGTAGGTCTGAGAATTCACAAATTTCCTGAGTGATATATAACTGAGGAGGGGTGGGGTTGTTTTTGGTGGGGGGTCTGGCTGGTTTAGGGTTTTTTTTGTAACTAAATTTAAGTGAATCATCATTTGGCAAAGTCAAGGGATCATTGTCAGTGGCAGTTAGGGTCACTGGGGGCAAAGTGGGCTGCAGTTTGCAGTTTTAAGGGCACATAAAGCCCTGGCTGCATTCCACAGTTGCACTGGTGAAGTGCAAGCCACGGTAAACCCTCCCTGTTGCAGCATCAGTATGGCATGAGAGTTGGTTACCCAGGTTTGTGTTGGTATCCAAACCTGCAATCCATCTGCACCACCATGATAGAAATGAAACTAAGTTGTTCACCAGCAAATACTGAGCATAGATTAGAAAAAACAAAGGTTTAGACTTTTAACTTCCTGGAAAGGTGACCAGTTGTTTATTCTGTATGGAGATTTGCTGCAATTGTGTGTGTGTGTCTGTGTGTCTGTGTGTCTGTGTGTGTGTGTCTGTGTGTGTGTGTCTGTGTGTGTGTCTGTGTGTCTGTGTGTGTGTGTCTGTCTGTGTGTGTGTCTGTGTGTGTGTGTCTCTGTGTGTGTGTGTCTGTGTGTGTGAGTGTGTGTGTGTGAGTGTGAGTGTGTGNGTGTGTGTGTGTGTGTGTGTGTGTGTGTGTGTGTGTGTGTGTGTGTGTGTGTGTGTGTGTGTGTGTGTGTGTGTGTGTGTGTGTGTGTGTGTGTGTGTGTGTGTGTGTGTGTGTGTGTGTGTGTGTGTGTGTGTGTGTGTGTGTGTGTGTGTGTGTGTGTGTGTGTGTGTGTGTGTGTGTGTGTGTGTGTGTGTGTGTGTGTGTGTGTGTGTGTGTGTGTGTGTGTGTGTGTGTGTGTGTGTGTGTGAGTGTGTGTCTCTGTGTGTGTGTGTCTGTGTGTCTGTGTGTCTGTGTGTCTGTGTGTGTCTGTGTGTCTGTGTCTGTGTGTCTGTGTGTCTGTGTGTGTCTGTCTGTGTCTGTGTGTCTGTGTGTCTGTGTGCGTGTGCGCGTGTGTCTGTGTGTGTGTGTATCTGTGTGTGTGTATGTCTGTGTGTGTCTGTGTCTGTGTGTCTGTGTGTCTGTGTGTGTCTGTGTGTCTGTGTTTGTGTGTGTCTGTGTCTCTGTGTCTGTGTGTCTGTGTGTCTGTGTGTGTCTGTGTGTGTGAAATAACTGCATTGAATTGAGATCATTATCATCAAAGAGATGTTTGGTCTGTCTGAGTGGACACATATGAGGTGTAGCAGAATCTTCACATGTTTTGGGCTTTTTGTGTGTGTGCTCATCTGGAGAACTGCAGACTTTGTATCATGGCAACTGGGACAGACCTGGATCTCTGAGACCTTTATTCTGCCCTTTGTAATGTCCTCAAAAACATGCCCTGTTCATCAGTCAAGTTTAGAACCAACTTTTTCACTTCTTGTGCTGGTAAGTTTGAAGCTGCACCTTGGTGTTTCAGGGACTTTATGGATCAATGTGATGGTAATGGAATATTCCAGATGTTGAAGATATTTGTAATAATGCTATTTTGGAAAAACAGAGTTTGAAGATAAGTTGGGTATTCCAAAGTCTGGTATTGAAAAGGTGTGCATGCTGCTGAGGAAGCAGATGTACCACTGTGAATGGATGAAGTTGATGTGTTTATACATCATATAAGCATGACATTAAAGAGTTGTCTTGCTGATATGTGGCCTTATTAGTTGCAAAAGGGCCTCAGTAGGAATCTTTCCACTGGACCAGAGGGAGTGCTGCTGCTCTGATTTATGTTTGCTTTGTCCTGCTGGCTGTCCTTGCACGTTCCTCCCTGGGCAGAGGGGGCAGAGCTCGGGGTGGCACTGGAGAAAAGCAGGAATCAATGGGAAGCAGTTCCCATGCCCTGAGCTCTTGAAGCTTCATGTCTTTTCCTCCCAAGGCAAGACTCCTGTTCATTCAAAGTCTTTCATAACTCCCCAAGCCAAGTTAAATCTGCAGGAAAAATCACTTTCTTTCTAAAGAAATATTTTTTGTTCCCAAATGGATACTGTCATAACTGTTTTTGTGCTTATAATCTGCTTCTTGCCCCTTGGCCCCTCTTTTTAGTTCATTTGAAGAGCATGGCTGGTTTTCCAGTCACTCAGGTGTGATTAACCCCAGACTGGGGGGATCTGTGCTCACTGTGGCAGGGCCTCTCCATGGTGCTTGGTACCAAACCCAAGGGTTTAAATGAGTATCCTTTATTTCATGGAATTGTCAGACTCTTAAAGCAGTAACCAGAGTCTGTGCTTACCTTCATTTATTGCTGAGTGTGGTAAATAATGTGCTCTTCTTTTCTCTGGAGACTGAAATTAAGCCCATTTATGTAAGATTTTAAACTAATTATAGCTGTATAATTCTGCAAATTATGAAAACAGACTCTCTCTTAAACAGAGCTGATAGGGAAATAGAAGTTTAATTCAAGCCATTACTGGAATTCGAGTGGAATATAGGTTGTCTGAAAGTACATAAAGGGCTGGGTTTATCCCTGCCTTTTAAAGCAATATTATGAATATGAATATCTTTATTTAATCAGGCCAATTGTGTCCTGGGAAAGTGAAACATTAGGTAATTTTAACCCCCAAATGACTGTCCCTGCTGCACTGACCAATTGATTGGGTTAAATCTCACATCCTCCTGGAGACGGTGGTTGTATCAGCAAGGCCAGGATACACATTGAGGGGTCAAAGTCAGGAGCTCTGCATGTTGAGACACAACAACATGTCAAGATCTGCTGGTTTTAATTAGGGCTTGTAAACAAAAAAATTATAACATACACATAATTACTTAATTTTTGTTCTGCTTATGCATTGTTTTTAATAGATGTGTTAAAAGTAATACTATTTTTGAAGTAAATTAAAAATCAAAATTTGTATGTACTGAGAAGAAACCAGGAATTGTTTTCATTTGTTTATTGAATTAATGCTGCTTTTCTGTCTGGAAGGAGGGCTGATGTAAAGGAGATCCTCACCCAACAAACAGGAGTGAGGATGTTTTTAGATTGCCTTGTAATTTCCAGGAGGAGTGAAGGGCAGAATTCTGCACTCGAAGAGCAAACATTTGCAGCAAGGGAATTCTGGTGCCAGCCTTGCCAGTGGGGCAGTGATCCCAGGGGCGTGGGCAGGAAACTGCCCCGTGACTGCAGCCACACAAACAGTAGCCCAGCAGCACTTCAGAGGTATATGCTGATGGTTGGTAGGGCAGAATGCATTCCAAATGCCCTCTGCAATGGGAATCTGTGCAAGTGTTTCACTATAAATGGCTGTTTGCAGCGTTCCTTCCTTTGTATCTTGTCAGAGTGAACGAGACAATCCTTGTCTGTGAGGATGAGATACTGATGGCTGGAGAGAAACCCAACTGACCCCAGAGCTCCAGGCCTGTCTCCTGCAGCCAGAGGGGACCTTCCTCCTGTGTCCCACTCTCTGCTGACTTGGGCTGCAGGTACATCTGATTGCACAGACCTTGGATCTGCTCCGGTGGTGCCACATTCCAGGGGCAGCTCTCATCTGCAGGACGAGAACAAACACTTCTGCCCCTCGAAATTCAAATGAGCACAGGAATGTTTTGCTGTTTCCTTGTGCAGGAGGAGCCTGTGAGAATCAGTCCTTTAAGATCTTCATTGTTCAAGAGGCAGAATTGAAATAGAAGAACAACATCTGTTGGATCAATCCTGGGTTTCTTAGGAGATGTTTGGCACTGCATGTGCTGCTCTTTGCAGTTACATTGCTGCCTTTTGAGGGTGGTCTTTCTCCACAGGAAGTTGCATCTCAAGCATCAGGAATGTACATAGGAGTGTAGAGGCAGAACTGATGGAAGTGTTCTAGCCATTCCAGAGGATGAAAAAGTACATTTAAGTTGTTATTAAATGATTTATTTCAGGGATTAAGTTTTGAAAAGTGGGGACCTAAGTTTGAGCAGGAACTCTGTGTGTGAAGTATTGCATCAATATAATACCAAGAGGAGGGGAAACATTCAGTGAGGTTGTATTGGGTCAGATATGGAAGAAAAGTGTTTACTCTGGTGGTAGAAAAAGGAATCACAGTTATTATTTAGGCTTTCTGTAGGATCTGTTGCTCCACAGAGAGGAATTGAATGCTCCTTAAAATATGTGACTTTATTTTAGTTGCTCAGTTCATAATCTGTACACATAGTTTGAAATCTAAAACTAAAGCCAAAAAACCTCCAAATCAAAATGTTCACCAACATTTCAGAAAAGTGCACTGGAAATAAAATTTGAAATTAAATACAGACATTGAGTTTTATTCCTTTGGAATTCCTTGGTTTTCATGGTTTTCTTCTGAAGGTGCATTCTTGGACACAGTTTCGAGACTTCAAATTTGTAGTGGGATAGCAGCAAAAATCCAAGATGGATATTAAAATAACCTGATTTATCTTACTGTGATTCTACTGTTGGCACATGGCATAGTTTTGTGTCATGGAATTACTGTCAGGTAGACATTTCTTAATGTTTTTGTAAGCAGTGGGATGAAGAAAGCCAGAATTTACCTGTGAAATTCCAGGGCAGAAGGTGAAAGATGGGTTTCTATGAGGAAATCCACAGTAAATGGAACATGAGATGGGCTGAGGAGGGAGGGGGAGGGAAAGTTTTGTTCCCATTTTATTCAGCAGCAGTTGATTTGTGTGTGGAGTTTTAGAACATAAAAGTGCAAGTTTAAATGGCCAAATGGAGACTTTAAATATTTGATGTTTAATGCTGGACATTATAATTGCTGGATTATTTGTATTTGCAACCTCATCATAACCACTGTGTGGCCTCCAGTGATCTTTCCTGTTAAATTATGCACAATATCTTCATTGCAAGCATTGTTAAATAAACTGAATTTTTATTCAGCATTGTAGACTTTCATATAGTGATTGTTTTCCTTTCTCCTTCAGCTTCCTCCATTTATACAGATCACAGGAGAGAGATCCGTATGAAATTATATTTAGCAATTGTGCTTTTAACACACTTTTCTGTCAAGGCCACTACCATATTGATGATGACCCCCTTATTTAATAGTGATTATAATTGATCTCTCACAACTCTTAATGCCAGGCAATGATTAGAGAATGAGCTATGGCCAGCTCTTCCTCATGGTGAGAGCTTTTATCAGACAGTGTAAGATTTGAGTAGAACTGGAGGTTTTTGTGCTATGAAGCCTTTATGAGTATTAAAAAAAAAAGAAAAAGCAGTAAAATGTGATTATTTGAAATTACTGACAAAACCTTTAGTAATGAATGCTGCTGTTTTTGTTATTGTGTTACCTCTAAAGGCCAGGCTGAGCTAACAAAGTAGACACCTATAGTCTGGCTTCTCTTTGCAGGGTTTATTTCCTATTGCTTTCTATTTTCCTCACCCTTGATAAGGCCACTCATCCCTGATCAGATGTTCTCTCCTCCAAGGGGAGGACACTGCAGAGAGGAATGAGAATGTGGCAGAGGCTGGCCTTGACAGTGCTGGGACCTGTCCCCAAGGACTTCCAAGTCCTATCACATTCCCCCTGGACAGTGGTGGACATGGGCAGGCTGAGATGCTCTTCAGCACTGGGCATGGTTGGAGGGAAGGGAAGATCTTTGGATCAGGAGCCTCAGGAGGAGGTGCCTCTTAACCCTCATAATTACTCAGCTGTGTGTGGTGAAAAGTACTTGTGGTCCTGGTTTGCTTTGTCCTGGTCTCTCAGGTCTCACAGGCATCATTGCCTTCCACTGGAGATGGAGGGGGAATTCCTCCAGTGTGGGCATTCCAGAGGCAGTGCTGGCAGTGGGAAACACTCTGTCGCAAACCATTTAATAAATGAGGACTCAGACTTTTGAAGAGAGCTCAAAAACCATGTAGGAAATGCAGAGCAGCAGAAAAACACCCTGTTCCAGCACCCCCATCCAGGATCTCTTTACTTTTTATTGCTTTTTCTCTTTTTCCTCTGTAGACCATAGCTTGGCTAAATCAGTTTTCTCTCCCTTCAGATTTGCCTTGTGTAGCCTGTTGGTGGCTGTTCCTCCCAGTTAGTTCTTCTTCATACTCAGATCTTACCTACCCACAGCAAGATGTACTTACACAGTTATTTACAGCCACTTTTCCTTGTAAACACACAGAATTTAATTGCTTTTCTTGTTTGACGTGTTGCCTTTGGAACAGTGCTGTTGTCTCGTTTTTAAGCCTAATCCACGGTGCATCTGACAGCATAAATGAGAAGGAATGGTATAAAATCTGAGGGATTTGTTCAAAATACAATATGGATTTGGGAAACTGCTGTGAAAGAGGTTTCTTCTATAATTTAAAGTCTTAGGAAACAGCAATATAATTCTGTTTTCCTGCTTTTTTTATACAAAAGGTGAGTGTGAGGAGAGCACTGTGGCAGAGAGAACAAACTCCAAATTTATTCATTAAAGATTCATTGGCAGTATGCTGAGGAATCACAAATCTAGGGGTTTGCACATTTGTTTTCCCCACTGGCTGTTTCTAACAGGAACCCTGTGAAAGGAGGAGGGCAGGGCTGTCTGCGCTGCTGACTTGGGTGGGAGCTGCAGCACGACCAGCAGAGGTGCATGGGAGCATTCTGGGTTGTGAGGAGCAGGCTTTGGAATTGATACTTATATTTCTGCCTGTTCTCTGTAGCTGGAGGGTTTTTGGTCACCAAGGTGTCTCTCCCCAAAGGGGGTCGGTGCCACCATCCTGCCCCACTGTGCCCGTGTTTTGTGCCACATCCCAGCCTTGGGAGGGGACAGAGCTGGCACCAGGGAGGAGGCCAGAGCTGGCCATGACAGCTTCCAAAAGGAGCAGTCTGGGGCCCATCTGCCAAGCCTGGGTTGTCTTTAACACAGCATATGTAAGATCTGGGTAACCCCTGCTATAATTAGATGAAAAATTACCATGTCAACGAGCAGTTTGCTCTGTCAGATGCCCAGGGTTTGCAGCAGTGTGTTTGCTGCAATCCAAGCACATCCAGAGATCTGACAACTCTTACTGCCCAATGAATACTGAGCCTTTTTGAGTGTCCAGTTGTTCATCAGTTGGCTGTATTTTAAATACATTAATATGCACAGCCATGAAGCAAGAGGAAAAAAATCATTATTCAGTCCTGTTTCACACATAACATCCATAGGATATGTGTGTCTCATCACAAAGCATCACATTTATTCTGTTCTCATGTTTTTCAGACATGAATTTTTTCTGTCTGCTCTTTCAGTGTTGGAGACTTCATGCTAAGGTGGGTCTCTGTGCACTTGCAAATGAGGTTTGGGCAAGGCAGTTGTCTCTATCTCAGCCCTTGTGGTTTGGTTGCTGTGCTCTCACCTTGAGGGGAGGAAAGATCTAAGTGGATCCTTTGCAGAAACCAGCAACTTTAGACAAGATCCTATGGAGAGCAGTAAAAATTTAATTCCCAGGCACTTTAAGACCATACAAGAATTTGGGTATCACACATCTGCATTTTCTTTGTGATTTTTATTTTATTTTTAAATCATCATGGCAGTGTTGCTACAATAAGGGGCTTGGGGAACTCTCATTTCCTTTTATAACTGTGCGCAGCAGGAGGTACTAAAAGAGACAGTCTGAAGAAAGCTTTGAAGAATCAGGGCTTCAGTTACCTCTTTCTTTCCAAAAAGTCCTGAACTTGTAGCCTGTCAGAAGGAAAATGTGACTTCCAGGGTGTTGTGTTATGAAACAATGATGATCTTCTCTGCCAGTGCTGAGGAACTGAACATGATCAATATTGCTCCTGTCTGGGAGAACTCTGTGGTTCTAAATTATGGGAAGGAAAGGCAGGGAGGATGTGGAGGGATGTGATGGGGTCTGACAGAGAATATGTCCCCATCTTCTGCATCCCCACTGATTTATTTATGTACATATGTATTTATTTTGCATTTCTACCTTTAGCTGTGCTTGTTCTTGGATATTCCCCAAAACAGACTAAAATGCCTTGTAGCTCTCCCAGTTAATATTTATAAGCTTATTGAAATGACAACGTTGGAGGAATCACATGGACAAGGGGTCAGTGGTGGCATTAGATTGGAACGATTGCAAACAGTTCTTCATCCTGCCCTTCTTCTGTAAGTGGCTTGTACAAAACAAGCATTATTTGGAAAGAATCTTTAATAGGAAAAGATTTAAGTGCAAATGCAAATTTTAAGTGTACAAAACCTCAAACAAAAGTGGAGTCATGAATCTTTTAAAAATATGAACAAAAAGTGTGTATGTCTGAGAACATTCAGTTACTTCCCATGGTTCTGTTGTGTACAAGCACTGCCTCATTGGGAAACAAGGGCTGTGTACCAAGATTTAAGTATTACCTTTGCCAAAAGTGGAGAATAGTGCATATGTTTTTTTTCCCTTGATATCTTTGTCGTTTTTACTTTATCCACGCATNGTATATATATATGTATGTATGTAATGTTCAGCATTGGAGGGAGAACAGAAAGATTTGCTCCACCAGAGCTGTTAAATCAGAGACATTAATATTTTTAGTTCTGCTGTTGTTGAGAAGTTGAGTGGGTTTTGCCAAGTATTTGAAGTAATTTAATACTTAAGACATGGTAAATCTATATTATATATCTAATACACATTCCAAATCTATATACATCTCATGTAGTCAGAGAAATACAATCCACAGCTGAACTTCCCACCCCATTAAAGACTCTTTTGCATGTTCATTCCCAAGTTAAAATCCACTTTGGTGCAAATAAGAGTAAATGTAGAACATTTCCATGTCTTGGATTTGTTTTGGTTTTTTAAATACATTATCCTAATCTCACCAAGATAGTAGATTAGTGTGAAAATCAAGTATTCAGGGCCCAGTTACAAGAGACAATGATCACTAAGGGCTTTGGAAATAAGTGATCAGCACTTGCACCTCAAGGTCAACAGCAGGACGCTGGAGAAACCAGCTGAGCTCTGTGGTGTGGAGCTCTGCAGAACTTGCAGCAGGACTGAGGGGCAAGCTGGTTATGAGGATGAATTTATGGAATGTTGAAGATGATCAAGGCAGTGCACAATCAGAAACAAGAGTGGAATTTAGTCTGGATCTTCCTTATAGTTCTTACTTGGAGCTTTTTTTGCTGTGAAGCCACAGATGGGAATCAGAAGCTGCGGGAGAGAAGGACAAACCCTCATCACAGTTACTGTGCCCTTAATTCAGACATGCCTGGGCCTGAGACCATTATGGTGGAGAAGTTGTTTCTCTTTCTACAGGAAAGTAGTATATTTTTTATTATATAAAAGGCGATTAAAGCCGAGAGAGCACCATGCAGCAGTGTTGAAAAATAGCTTCTAGATAAGGTCTGCTGCTCCCAGTCCAGGTGACTTATTGGGATCACACTTTCCTTTGCAGTGGATGGAGAGGGTACCATGAAGATCATTGTAGGATGGTTGGGCCAAAGGAAGTCAGAGGCTGCTTTGAAGTGATGTGATGAATTTAAGCAGGAGGATGTTGCTGAAGGTCTGGGAAGGTTCCAGTCAGGCTCTTCATTTCATCTTCATATCAATTACAGTTGGTCCTGTTTAAATAAAAGGCATAGTAATATTATTTTGATAGTTTGTTCAGCTCTTAATAAAATCTGTTTCTATTCTATCAGAGTTGTGTCTGTTAGAGACTGAACACTGTGAGTTATCTTTATGAATTAGCTTTTCTTATTCATTCTCATTAATAACTATGTGGCAGTTTGTTTCTATGGCAATGTTTGTGATGCAGCTTTTCCTTTTCTTTTAAGTAAAAATCTGGAATGCTTGTGGGGACAAACGCTCTCAGAATCCCATATGAGATTTTTTTCAGAGAGATCACAAGATTTGACTCCAGAGGATGAAATAATCAGAGCAGTGAAGCCATTGTCATACAAAAATATTGTTTGACAAAATTAACAGGAAGGTCAGATAAATTTACTCTGAGTGCTTGGAGAATAAATTGATCAAAGGATGGCTTAAAGGGGGACAATTTTTTTCCTTCTGAATATAAACTCCTTAGCAATGCACATCCATCACTGGTCTCACAACAGGACTTTTGCTCCTGTTCCCTCGGAGGCGGAATTGAATCACCAGAGTGACACGAGGTGCACATTAGGCAGAGAGTAGCCAGGGAGCTGTGGAAAACTTGGGAGCTCAAATTGCTGTGGAGGACAGTATTACTTTTGCTATTTAAAGCCTGTACAAACCCTCTGAGGTTCCAGGGAATGTGGGGGGACAACTCTGTCTGCAGCCAGAGCTGGGGGGATGTTCCTATAGACTTAGGACATTAGTCCTGAGGTATTTTTGAACTTCCAGCTACCTGAAAGATGGAAGAGAATCAAAAAACAGTAAAAGCCTCAAAATGGTCAAGGTAACCAGCCTTTCCCCGCTGCCATGAATTTGAGGCATTTTAATCCCTCTTCTTTATAGACTACTTTGTTCAGTCCTTGACATTTCTCTACATTAATGTTTCAATATTATAAAATCTTTTCCTTGGAGCACCTGGTGCACTTGTGAGTAGGTCTGAGATTGTATATAAGGATTGGTATAGGCACATATGGATTTTCAGGCCATGTATATTATATTTTATGCAGATAAGGTTTTAAGCAGGGGTTTTTACACCTTTTCTTTCTTTTTCTGTTTTCCTAAGCATTTCAGGGAAGGTTTTTTTGACCAGTTTTCTTAGTAATTTTTCAAAATACTCCTGTTTCAGGAGAGATTTGTAGGAATTTACTTACTGCTTGATATTCTTATAGAAAGAGATAACATTAAAAATATAAAGATAATAAGTCATCCACCATCCTGTCAGCGTCTCATTCAGAGAATACTTGGTGGCTGCAAAACAAGATTTCTGATAAGTTCTAAATTGCTTTTATTCGACATCAAGATAAAATAAGCCTTTAATTTCATTTATCTGTCAGTGAAAAGGCAGATAATAAAAGCCCCAGAAAGTCAATAAGGCCACTGATTGAGGCTTCAAATGTGAGACATGCTGCTTCTAATTCCTGCCAGGAAACGTGGGCAAATCCAACCTGACTCTGGGGCTGCTGCTCTTCCGGGCTTGGTTCTGACTGGAAATTCTCTTTGAGCCTGAAGAATTTTACAGACAAAAGTGGGGTCCGTAACTACATTTTTGGGAGATTTTTTTAAAACCTGGCTTTTGAAAAGTGTTGGTTATTTTATAAACCATGGAAAATGGATTATCAGAAAGTTTGTGAGAAATTCCTTTTAATGCTACTTCTTAAAGGTCATGGAATTGGGAGGGGTAGGGGAAATAACAGAGCTTTGGGTAGGGAAAAATAATTTCTTTTTCTCCTGTTATCTGAGAACTAATTGGTCAATGGTCTCTATTACTGTATATTAGAGAGCAATAAAATCCAGTGTAATATGCCAAAGGTGCATTTTAGATGATGAGTAAATAAAATCATTATATGTAGGGGTTGAGAATTTGTGTGAGTTTTGAACATTGAAGGTCATTTACATGTAATGCACTTCAGCAGGTCATCCTCTGTTAACCTACACACTTTAAATGCCATATACAAGACTAGGTTACTGATTCTTAGTCATAACTGTGTTTAGGTTATGTTTGAAAGCAAAGCAAACTCAACAGCAATAAAAAACCTTCTTGGAAGCCGCATCATTAGAAAATGAGACAATCCTGCCAATGTGATAGTGGTGCTTGTTTGGGTGAATGTGAAAGAGAAAAACCTGCTTTTAAGGCATTTTAAGGTTCCAAGTGTTTAAATGTTGTTTGCAGTGTGGGTGTTTCCTGTGATAACAGGGGCAGACAGGCAGCAATAACCAGAAAAACTCAGTGTCACACAGACCAGAGAGACTGTTTACAGGAGCATGTGAAGGGGGACAGGCCAGGGGGGAATGGCTTCACACTACCAGAGGAGGATTAGGTGGGACATCAGGAAAAACTCTTCCCTGTGAGGGTGGGCAGGCTCTGGCACAGGATGCCCAAGAGAAGCTGTGGCTGCCCCATCCCTGGGAGTGCCCAAGGCCAGGTTGGACAGGGCTTGGAGCAACCTGGGCTGTGGAAGGTGTCCCTGCCCATGGCAGGGATTGGGATGAGATGAGCTATAAAGTCTCTCCCAGTCCAACCCATTCTGGGATTATTTGGTTCTATGATAGTGTCCCAATTTCATGTGTCTTGTATGAGGAAATACAGAAAAATTCAGCACAGATGAAAAACTTTAAAATCAATTATGATATATGAGTACTAAGGATTGATGGTGCCATCTGCACTCTAGATAAGGTGTAGTGTAAGTCATGATGAGCCTCCAGAGGGTGGAGGGACGAGGAAGGCTCTCTCTGGTTCCTCAGTCACGGAGCTCTCTGTTGCTACAGCCTCTGAGAGGGTTCCTGTTGGCACCAAGTATCTTGGTTGTTCTGGAATTAATTTCTAGGCCCTTTGCCTGAAAATACTGACTTCATTCAGACCACAAAAGAGCAGTCAGTAAATCCTGTGTGTCACTTTTGGTCAGGTTTGATTAGAGGTTGTTTACAGAACCCCTGGAGTCCCCCCTGTGCTCCTTGCCTTATCCTGAGAGGTGTTCAAGGAAAAACCCTGAAAGTGTGGGTTAAATCAGGTGCTTCCTCTGTTATAAACAAAATGTTGAGTCTCTGATGCTGTAATACAGATTATGGAAATCTTGAATATTTACTCTTGTTTGTGCATTATCTGAGTTTACTCAGTCTGACATCTAATTAATATTGTGCTTTGTGAGAGTTTGTGCTGTTCTCCATCAGCATTCAATAAATTTTTAAAGGCAAATCTTTCCTAATTGGCAGTAATGAGCCAGTAAAACTTATATTGGATTAAGAGAAGGCAGAAACCCACAAGATCTCCCTGAGCAGTTTAATCAGTAAAGTTCTAGTCACACAACTCCATCGTGTCCATTCTGATGCCTCATGGGCTGCCCTGGGGGCCAAATCTGACTGGGCTGTTTCCCCCATGTAATGCCCAACGCTGAACACTCTGCTACATGAACTGGTGGTGTACCAGGGCAGAAATCACACCTTGAGATGGTCTTCCAGGTAACTCAACCAATGCAGTTATCATGATCTCTTTTTAGCAAATTGAATTGTCAAAGCCTACTTCTGCTTGGAAATGTCTTGGGAAAGCACTGCCTATTAAACTTATGGACCATGGTTGAACACCTTGATCCAAAAAACTTTCCAAATGATTCCTGGGTTTGACAGTGCAAGATTTAAAGCTGAGGTAAATTTTATGACAGATCTGCACTTGATATCCAGTGCCAAAATCCCTTTATTTATATTGAGTATGGGGATTTATCGTCAGCTGCAGGTGGCTGAGGATCCCTGGGTGAAGAAGGGTTCTGGGGTGGAGTGGGGATGAGGAAAAGCTCAAGAGCTAAACAGCTTTTGAAGTGGCCAACTCTGGGTAAATTCTGATTTCTGCAGCCCAAAAATTCCAAATGTCACCACTCCACTCGCATGGGTGAGGAAAGGAGGTTTGGCCTTCTATTACTTTGGAGAAATAATGTATCTAAAGATTTTACAAGAGTGAAGGCAAATCTCTTCTGTTGTGCCTTCTTTCTGTACTGCAGTGCCTAAACCCAAAACACACACTAAAGTAAGACTGAGGCTTCCCCCTGCAATTTTAACTTCATGCACAAAGCAGACATGAGCCATGGAATGTGCTTTGCTGGAATCATCTAAAGCATCTTAGCTGGGTTTGGTTTCCTGAGCAGGAACTTTGTCTGCCCAGGAGGGGTTCATGAGCTCTTCCTCTGGGCTGGGGCTGGTGTTCATAGCTGTGCAAGGTTCATCGCCCTGGTGCCAGGTGGGATGCCTGGAGCAGCTGCTGCCCATTGTACCCACAGAACACAGTGACCTGAGCTTTGGTGTTGGCATCCAGTGCCATAAAGCCATACATTGGTTCATGTTGGGAAACGGAGGTTAACTAAGTGGTGAAAACCCAATATAAACTCAGTTTTATGGAATCTTTTGACATTTGAAGTGTTCATGACATTTCTTCTTAAGGAACCAGAAGCCTGAGTGTGACTTACTCCAGAACTGGCTTTATTTTATAGAAATAATACAATTGTGATGGGGAGCCTGAATCAATATTGACTCAAAGGAAGGTGCCACTTAGAGGGAACAGAATATTTACCTTTTTACCTGGAGGCTTAAAATACCTAATTTAGGAGTTCTTTCTTTCGTCATTTCTAGGGCTCTAAGTTGAACTGTGTGAACACCCCCTGTGTGAATCGGTGACACTACTCCTTGCAATGTTAATACTTTTAAGTAGATGTTTTCTCTCTGTTATTCCTGATGTTTTCAGTGTGTTTCGTGAAGCAGAACCACTGTATTAGCATTAGATTTTGTTTTTCCATGGTACTTGGGTGCTGAATGGGTAGAATATATTTCAGTTTATATGTGTAAAGGAATGTCAGGTTTGTCCTTGCCTGGTGGGTCAGGCAAATACTGGCAAGGGTTTGGTTTCTTTTGCACAGTCTATAAATACTCCCTAATCTATGTGTCCTGCTTGCATCACTGTGCTTGTGTCACCTTTCCTTCATGCCTGCTATATATAGTTTTTACACTATATATAGTGTCTATACAGTGTTTGCAGTGCAGATGTGGTAAGTGCAGAGCTATTTCTGAGTGCTCTGAACAGAAAAGTGTTGACTTCTGGAGGTTATGGAAACAAGGGTTTTCAGAAGAAAAAAATAAACCAAACAAACAGATGTTCACCAGTTCTAAATCAACTTTTAGGTGTTTAAATGCAGCTGCTACTGAGTGTGTGTAGGGATGATCAGAATGGTGGTATCAAACTGGAAAAGGACACTATTTCTGGCAGAAACAACGTTATTTTACAAAAGTATCTTGGGGTCCACTTCTGTGAATCTCATGGTTCTGTTCCTTGTACTCATGGCTCTTGCCTGCACAGCTCAATAAAGCTAAAACACCTCTCATATGAGAGGGTGTCCAAAACCTACATGGGCAGGGCAGCTCCATAAAAATAAATGAGTGAAATGCAGAATTTCCCTGAAAGTTAGCAAAAAATTAAGAAATATTGGAGTAACTTCTTTACATCCATTGGAAATTTTAAGTTGCATTATTCAAGGGACAGCTTCCACAAGTTATTAATGAATTTAAGTGTAATTACTGTAGTTTAAAGTGTGGCCAGATTTTTGACATAGAAGTTTGTTCCTGACTGTATAATTAATAAGGAATATTTTATAATNAAATATATTTTTATATATAATAAATATATAACTGTATTGAAAATATGTAAAATAAAATACGTGATGTGAAAGAAGTCAGGATTCTCAGCCTTTTGGTTGGGGTGTCTCTTGTAGGGATGTAGGGAATGCACATCCTGACCAAAGCACACACGTGCCACTCGTGCTGGACACCAGAACTGTAACATCTCCAGGGATATCCTGCAGAGCTCACTCTTGTCACATGGGTCACTGTGCTGTCTGGGTACTGCCCAGGGGGCTTGTTTGGCTGCCATGTGTGGCCTCCTGCTTGTGGCAGTCACTAGTCCAGGTGCTCTTGGGGCTGTTGAAACAAAGGGCCTTAAGTCCCCAGCTGGAATTTGGGTGCTTCAAGTTGTGCTGGTTTAAAGGTAAAATGGCAGGAGAAATGAACCCAACACAAAAGGGGTTACAAATCAGAGTTACAATTTAATAAAAAATATTACAATAAATGCAATGGCACAAAGAGAAATTGGGTTTAACCCACAAAACCCAGAAGTATAACCTAGTGCCCCAGGGCACAAACTCAGTGGGGTTTGTTGGCCCCTGTGTGGTTCTCCCGAGTCCAAAGTAAAAGCAAAGGAAAAACCTGTTGGTGCAGATGATGGCACAGTCTGGGCGAGAGTGGTGGGCTCCTCCTGTCCAGGTTCTGCTACTCCTCTGGATCCACCGAGTGATCCCTGAGGTCTCCAAACCCCAAGATTCTCTCCCCTCAAGTCCAGGTGGGAGCACCCAGTCCCTCCCCAGGGCAGGGAGTTCCACACTGGGGGATCTGACTCTGGGAGTCAGGGGGGATTTTGGAATCCTTGCTGGCCCCTGAGCAGAGCTGAGCCCTCAGGTGGGTGTGGAGGTGCCAAGGACTCCCTGGAAGGGAGTTCTCCCAGCTCCTCTGCCAGGCTTCTTTCCCAGCCAGCTTATATCCTGAGGGCTCAGCTGTGCCCTGGGCAGCTGCTGCAAATGGGCCATTGTTAACAGTTCCTGGGAAATGGCATAGAAGGTTTAGAATGCACAGCTTTGGTCACCCCCACACAATGATAAGCTGGTCCTGGCTTGCTGAACTAGGACACAAGTCCTGCCCATTTAACCCATGAGAGTTAAAAAGATAGCAATTTCCTTTTTTAAAAAAATATCAGTTCAGAATGAATAAGGGAGGAATCATTTTCATAAATCTGTAGCTTTGACAAATTAATAAATCCCTTACATTATGGGAAAATTAAAGGTAATATTGTTCAGCAAATGTTTTTAAATTCTGCCTGTGGAAAGGCCATAGCTTTCTACAGCTTCTGCTTGGAATGTGGAGTTGTTTGGATACAGCTCAGCGTGGTTGGAAGCTGTAGCTCCTATTCTGCAGAAGCTCCAGTGTTTCACTTGGGGGTTTTTATTATTGCTTTGTATTACAATAAAACATAAATATTCCTCACAGAAGAAAAATTTTTAACCTACTTTTCTAAAAAAATAAAACATCTTTTTATGCCAGAATTATTGGAGTTTATTTTGAATCAGAATGCATTAAATTATTGGGTGTTATTCTTTGAAATGTTGACAAATTTGACAATAAATGTCATTATAATGCATAATCTGCCTGACCTCTGGGAGGTGGGGGGGGCTGCAAGCTGGGCAGAGGACAGCCTGGGCATCCAGCCTGGCCCTTCCCTGCCAGCCGGGTCCAGGCAGCCTTCCAAGCCAATCTGCCAGCCCTCCAGCCAGCCTGCCTGCTCTCCTCACACGTTTTAGTGCCATAAACATTCCCACAGAACGTTTTGATCCAGAAAATCAGCAGTTTCTGATGGCAAATTGTTTATCAGAAGAGTTTTAGTCTGCTCTATTAAGAACATAAGTCTCTGAAATTGTTAGTCCTGAATAGAAGTGTTGCCAAACAATTGAATGGAATAGCCCTCACTGCCTGCAAGGCTCGTTCATTTTGTCTCTCTAATAGCTCTTGGTTTGCTTTTAACACTCTCTAGAAAGGAGTAAAAGTTAATTAAAGTGGGTATTTCTCTGTGTTTGCAGGCTGTTGCCATTGAAAATGTGTGGACAGGGTTCAATGCAATGCAGTTCAGAGTCAGCTGAACTTACAAGTGTCAAGAAAACAGCTGCATTTGGCAGTGAGGACTATCAGCCTAATTAGTTTCAAAGAGGAAAAGATCCTGTACATTTCTTAAAATAAAAAGTTAGAATGTGTTTCTTCGATAGTCCTAACTTTTATCAGCTGTAATTTATATAAAGCTATTAAACTAATTAAAATTTGGTTCAGAACTGCATCCAGCTCCCTCTGTTAGAACCCTTCTCTGTTTCCAGGAGTGCAAAGGAAAGGTCTGTGGGAATCTGGAAGTATCACTTTTTCAGATACATCCAAACACATGTGTCTGAAACTCAGCTCCAGGATGCTTAGCTTTGAAGGGACAGAACTTCTGCATGAGTGAGCCTTGGTGTCCAGGGAAGGTGTGGTGCAACCTGAAGGGATTCCTGGGACATCCATGTCCTGCAGGGAAGTCTTGGAGCAGGGTCACTGAGATGTGGAGGACGGATGTTGTGGGGAGGAGCTGGAAGCTGTGTCAGATGGAGGAGGGATGTGTGGGCTGGAGCTGAAGGTGTGTCAGATGGACCTGTGGGCACCTGTAAGCTGCTCTTTGGGAGTCCGAGCTTGGGGTTATGATACAGCACAAATTCCCTGCTTTCCCATGGCTTAGCATCAAACAGCAAGCTCAGGGATCTCTCTCTTTACCAACAGCTCCTTATTGAATCACCAATTTTCTACCAAAATCTGTTTTGCTTTCTTGTTTTTCCTTCTCCTCCATTTCCATTTTGCCATTGTGGTGCCATCTGTTTGCTGGGTGGGGAAGATCCACTGCAGACCACTTGCACTGCCAAACTTACACTCATTGAAAATTCTTTCATGAAGAGGAAATTTCCATAAGAATACTTGAAACCAAATTTTTTTCTAATTAACAGCAGTGAAGATTGGACGCACAGCCAGTTTGGAGTTGCTGCTTTAAGATAAATGTTTCTGTTGTGACCTTTCCTGTTATGAATCCATTCAGAGAAGGCCTGTGAAGTGCAGTAATAATAGAAAACATACAGACCTCTGAGATCTTTGTATTATGCTCTTGCAGACATTCATATTTAAATGCTCTTCTGAAATTTTGATCAGGACATCAGCTGTGCAAGATCTCATTCTTAAAACTCTCTGGCAGATTTTGAGTGTAGAAAATGACTTAACAGACTTCTATATCATGCCAGAGCACTCTATTAAATAACCCCTCTTTCTCCTCCTTATATATTCCTCTCCTTCACAAACTTTGATGTGGGGCTTTGATTAGGTATCATAAAAATGCAGGCTACTTCAGTCTGGCATATTTTGAGAAATCTCATCAGTTTTCAGTGAACAAAATGCCCTTATCTGCTCAGCACGTCTGAGACTGAAGAAGACTTCAATCCAACCTGGTTTCCATACTAAAAAATCTCACTACCTTTCCTTCAGGATGTCCCTTGGCTCACCAGAACCTGAGGGGTTTGGGGTAACTTGGAGGGACTCATCAGCTCCTGAGGAATAAACTGTAGCACACAGAACTTTGGATCTTTTGAGCAAAGTGGAGAAGCTGAGCGTGAGGGTCAATATGTTTTTACCATAAAAGTCCCCACCACTCATCTGGGTGCCAAAGAGTGCAGGGTGGGCACTGGGATAGTAATGCTGCCTGGTTTATGGGATTAAATGTTCATCTTTCCTCTCAGATTTGCTGTGGAAAATTCCAGCTATTTTTTCATCTCTGGGTCTTTTGCAGGGAACAATAATCATTCAAGTTCCATAAACAGGATGTCCAAGGAGCTTTGAAGGAGAATATGCTCAATGAAATGAGAAGATGCATCAGTGACACAGCCAGAGACACCAGCATTGAAAAGCTCTTCTTCTCCTCTAGAATGTCGTCTTCCAAATTGTTCAGGAAAAATCCCCTGATATAACTGAAAACTCTTTGTAAGTAAAGATTTCAGCATAATAAAGAGCCTCTTCATAACAATAGAGGTGAGGGACTGGACACTTCATGATTTCTTGTTATGCTGTTGGAGCAGCTTAGTTTTATCAGACTTTGACAGTTATCAAAGTTATACTTTGCCTTGTTTGTTCTCTCCCTGTTTAGGCTGCTGTTGATGCAAAATGAAAAGAATGAAATAAAATGAGCCAAAAGGGCTCTAAGTGTGTGTGTGTGTGTTTAAAGAGGTTGGTTTTACGTGAATGAGTGTGCAATAATATTGCTTTTCTTAGATATGATTTTATTTAATTTTGGAGGGGGAATGGGAGGGGAATGGCAAGCACTGCTTTGCTCAGCAGCTCAAAAGCTGAGGCAGGAGGATGAGGTGGGAATTGCATCTTCTTCCAAGTGCTGCTTTTAGAAGTAGAAACATCACAAGGAAGATGTACTGACATTTTAATTATGACACAGTTGTGCTTTCCTTCTGTACCAAACAGCAGATATTATTTATAAACCTTTTAATGGAAATAACTGTAGCCACTTCATTATTTCAATGAGCTCTTAAAATGCTGTTGATGAGTAGTGTGGTGTTTTTACATAATAATGCCATTGAAAATTACTGCTTCTGTGGATGGTTTTGTGAGGATGCATTTATTTGACATTGTTCTAATCATTTAACATTTTCCAGAACTTTGGTGTCGGAACAGCAGATAATGGGAAAGTTTTAAGCCTTATTGACAGAAGAATTAAACCATTAAGAACTCATATGTGTAACAAACACAAGCTGACTTTGTTCAGCTGCCATTTAACTGAAATCAAATTCTTATTAAAATAATTAAAATCCTTATAAATATGAAGAATTCCACTGAAAGATTTCTTACTGAATGAATAAACCCTGAAGCATCTTGAAGAGCATCTCTGGTTGGAAGTATTTGTGTGTCAATAATTAACATTCTGTAAGCAGAGGAAGAAATGGCTCTGTATTTTAATAACATGGGTTAGGGAGAGATATTGTTAAAGCTTTGCTCTTGTGCAGATTTTAGACCACCTAATAAAGTGGGGGTTTCCCCCTATAGTCACTGCAGAGATCTGGGATCCCTGAGGTCAAGTTCAGTCGTGACAACAGGAGTTAGGAATGAGTTGGACTAGTAGTGTCTTCCAGTTGAGCTATTTACTCTTGAAAGGAAGAGACCAACAAAGCGTGAATGGAAGAGGAGTTAAGGATTTAAATTTATGGCTAAATGAGGCATTAGGATGTTCTTGGAGCTTTTGGGTTGAGGATCAATGTTTGCTTCTCTGTATTTCTGTGTGTGCATCTCTGTATCTGTTTCTCTGTGTGTATCCATGTGCATATTATCTGCTACAGGCTTTTGTAGGGTCCAGCTTCATTTGAGATGTTTAGCAGAGCTAAGACTCTGCTGAACTAATTTGCATCAGTTTAAGGAACAAATGTCTCCTTATATTTGGTGTGACACATATGTTTGGTCCCCTATATTTGTAGTCCAACTACAACTTTCACATGAATACAGTGTATTTTTTCAGGAGAGAATAATATTCTTAGCAGATACTGCTTTCGTAGATCACATTTACTTATAATTCATTAATAATAGAAAAAATAGAGCATAAGAGTTTAAAGGATACCTGAAAACCTTAAGGTACCATCCTGTCTTGTCATGTATGTAAAGATGTCACTCTTTTTCGATCCAGATGATTCCAGATTGCTTCTTTCTTTGTTTTGTTTTCCTTTTTTTAATACTACTTAATTATTTTGTTGATACATATGTAATTATATTTTAATAAGTATTGACCTGTTTATTTGTTAGGTGGCTGCTCTGCATCTGTGAAGGTGTAGTAAAATGCCTTTATTCACTGTTGCATAATAACAATTTAGCACACTGGAAAGAGGAGGAGAAGGAAGGATCACCTGCCTCAATCCTTTCCCACCATGGTACAATATTCTTTTCTATGAAACAGTGGAAAAATCCTGGAATTTAATGCATCTCTAACCCATGTGTTAAAGTCCAGGATATTCTTCAGGGTGCAGTGCTTGAAAAAGCTCAACAAGGACACAGTGGCATCAAATAAGGCATTTTCAGTCTTTTCAGCTGTAACAGGATTAGCAAAATTAAAAATCATACGTAGAGGTTGCTATTCCTACTTTGTAGACCATTTAATGCAAGACTATTTGGAGCACAGAGAAATACAAGGTGAGAGGTGCTAAAAATAAGCTTGGCTTATATTTGATTCCCTGTTGTGCTAAGAAGGTTTCTCTAGAAATGTGAATTTCTATCAAATCTCTTGAGATAATCCCCAAAGTTACAGTTTTGCACCAACTTGAGTTACTTGATATTGCAAATTTGGAATGGATCCAAAACAAAGGATTATCCACTAATATCATTTCCTGTTCAGATGCACACAGAATGGTGAGGAAGGAACGTTTCCAGAACTCCTCTCTCACCAAAATTCATCCCTGACTTTCCCTCATGATTTTAAGTTCCATGTTACTGAGTGTCTGCACTGACTTTAATACTTTCCAGACACAGCCACAAACACCCAACTGTCCTTCCTTCTGCAAGCTGCAGAAAATAAATGTTGTTATACTTCAAGATAAGGTGACAAAAATGGAATTTACCTCTCATGGTACTAATGTTTAGGAAAAAATCAGCAGCTGCTAAGATAAAATATCACCTACTACCTGTTCTGTGGAATGATGTAGGTCTTAGATAAACATAGTCCTTAGTGGAGGTTATTCAAGTTAGAAATTAATAAAAACCTTGAGATCAGTAAAGCAGAATTGTGGCCTGGGAGTTTGGGCAGAATATGGTTAATTCAGGTGTTACCCAGATTCCTCAGGTTAGTATGAAAATGGCAACTGGAAGTCAGATCAGTATTGAGAACAGTATTTAGCAATGTTTATTTTGATGTATATTAAAGAATAAAACTTCCATCGGCTCCAAGAGCTTTCTGAGGTTTCTTATCAATACTAAGTTGGGCCCATGTAAGTGTTTATTATAAATAAAGGTGGATGAATATTTGCATGGCTGGGTGTTTCAAAGTGGAAGAAAAGAGCCAAAAAAATTAAATGTCTTTGTTCTAACATTTTCCTTCAAAAGTAAACTTTGTTTTGGATATATTGAGGCAGAGTTGGACAGGATTGGATGCATTGTGGAACCTAGTCAATAAGCAGCTGTTGAAACGCACTTTAAGACTGTAATAAATTTAATATCTTTAATCAGGGCTCCTCCATAGTGTGCTTGTGTCCCAGCCTAAATGTTTTGTACCTACCCAGAGCAGTGAATAGCTATTGTTCTTTACATTATTATCCTGCTTTAATCACATGATTCTGTCAGATCTGTTGTAGGGTTTCCACTATGAATGTGGGACTTTAGAATCCATAAACTGCTGCTGTCTAGTCATTACAGAACAGAACACAAATAGACTTTGCTGCCTTAATCTCTGTTTGAATGGGGCTTTGGTGAAATGTATATCAAATCCCAGGTATTAGTCTGAAAAAAGTCTCTAAATAAAGTATCTGCTTGCTATCTAAGTGTCATTGCTCTTTTTTGTGCTTGCTCCTTATCATGTGTATGTAGAACAATTTCCCATATCAAAGCACCACCAAGGTGCACACAGCTCTGTAGAAAGCAGTGTGAGAAATTTTACTGGTTTATAGTTGAGGTTAAAAACCTGCAGACTGAAGGAGCCCATGGCCTCTCTTCTGACCTCATCTTTGGGGCATTCCTGTGCAGTAGCAATTCTTACAAAATGGGCCTTTGATTAACAAATCCAAAGGACAAAACATGCCAGACACTATTAATTATGCAGAGAAAAAAAATTAATCAAATGAAAGGTTTTTTTAGTTTTTTTTTTAAAGCCTGAACTGAAACTGTTTGGGCTACAAGTTCCACTCTGTCCTCAACCTAAAGCCAAATGTGTTGCTAAGCTTTAGTTTGTGGCTTTTCTAAGGCCCAGCATCTTCCCCACAGCCCAGCACACCAAGGGCAGAGTTCCTCCTATCACTGAACCCCTTGCATCCTTCCTCCTCCTGTGGATGTTTTCTATTTACACCTCATGGCAACTGTTTTCTTTGCCTTCTTCTCAGTTGCATTTTTCATTTGATGACTGGGACACTGAATTGGCCCCACCAGGCTTTATCCAATCCCTGTGTTTAATAAAACAATTGTCAGCACCCCCTGCCCCAGCACCAACAAATGTGCTTCAAACAAAAGCTTTGTTTGACTTGTGAAAGGAGGAAAATTTGCAAGAAATAAAAGACTGAGCTTGGCTGGTTGGTGGAACTTAGTTAATTAACCTAATTGAAACTACAAGTGTTCCTAATGAGACAAAAATAGGCCAACAAATAAATGATTTCCATTACATGTCATTTGAAAATAATTAGCAAGAGATAAACATTTAGTTCAGTGCCCATATTTGGCCTCTAGTGAGCTGTGATGCTCTTTAGCACGGGGGACTTTGTGATGTGGAAAGGAAAGGAGGACCTGCAGCTTTGTAGCCATGTAAAGAGGCCTGATATAAATCCCCTGTAAGCTCTGACAGCAAAACACAGGTTAGAACACAGCTCTGGCAAGAAAGGGGGGGATTGGCAGCACAGCCATGGGAGGGGAAGAATTCACTGAGCACAATATAAAAATAGGGAATGTTTATCAAAAAATGAGGACAAATCCGTGCATTATTTTACAAATGTTGCTTTGATCTCAATAGCAAAAGTACTCCTACAGCTGCGTGTGTGAATCTGCCTCTTCTGGAGAAATGAAATCTAAATATTTTGAAATTAATGCATTCCAAAAACATCAGTTGAAAACACCTGTAGCAGAGGAGGGGCTCTGTATCTGCTGTTTGCAGGCAGATTTCTGTGCTATTAAATCATGAGTGTTTGGAAAAGTGTTTCAAATTGGCACCCTGGAGTTTGAGTCATGAGGCAACTTCTACAGAGAAGATTAGCATGAAAAATTCAAAGATTCAGCTTGAGTTTCTTTGGTTAATTTTGTAGCAGAGGGTAAGTTCAGGCACTTTATGGTAGGAGGCCTTGCCGAGGACAGAACTGACAAAATAAATATATTTTTACTTTCTAATTAAAATAGTCCTTCTATATAGAACATGAGTTCTTCAGGTAAATGAACTTTACTTTTTCATAAACTGCTTTAAAAGCCATTTTTAAAAGCCAGACTTAAACCCACCAAGTTAATGTAGTTTATTACAGTACAAAGTGTTTTTCATATTATCATTGAAAGCTGCAGTTTTCTACTAGATGGGAAAGAGCATTCCTCTCTTAAGTTCCCCTTAGTAAGGTCATTATTTGTGGTACTCGCCATTTATGGCTATAAAAGTTAAGCAACTTATTATTATGTTTATTTTCGAGCAATAATTTTTAAGTCTTATAGTGGGAGGGAATAAAACTCTACAGAAACAACACACCTTCCACCACAGCTTCTGTGGCCTGATGCTGGTGAAGTGGTTTCAAGACTTGGTGCTGTCACCACAATTTATTGCTGGTAGTGATTGAATTTTCATCTTTTGTCTCCCTGCAGAATTTAGATTATCCTAATAAGTTACAGAATAATTGTTTCCTTTAGTTGGTTTGGTTTGGTTTGATTGGTTTATTTATTTTCCATCTTTTCTGCATTGCGGTGGAGGGCTGGTGCAGATACAGGCTCAGGCGGAGTCACTGGGTTGTCTTGGTGCTCCTGGTGCAGCTCCAGCACAGCCCTTGCTCAGCCCCTGCACACCCAGCAGTGCCAGCAGTGCCAGCAGTGTCCTAGTTCAGCAAGCCAGGACCAGTTTATCACTGTGTGGGGGTGACCAAAGCTGTCTATTCTAAACCCTCTATGCCATTGCCCAGGAACTGTTCCCAATGGCCCATTGGCAGCAGCTGCCCAGGGCACAGCTGAGCCCTCAGCCTGGCAGCTGGATGTGAAAGAAGCCTGGGAGAGGAGCTGGGAGAACTGCCCTGCAGGGACTCCTTGGCACCTCCACACCCACCTGAGGGTTCAGCTCTGCTCAGGGGCCAGCAACCATTCCAAAACCCCCCCTGACTGCCAGAGTCAGATCCCCCAGTCTGGAACTCCCTGCCCTGGGGGAGGGACTGGGTGCTCCCACCTGGACTTGAGGGGAGAGAATCTCATGGGTTTGGGACTTCTGGTACCACTCATTGAATCCAGAGGAGGAGCAGAACCTTGACAGGAGGAGCCCACCACTCTCGCCCAGACTGTGACATCATCTGCACCAACAGGTTTTTCCCTTCCTTTTACTTTGGACTCAGGGGAACCACGTGGGGCTCAACACAGGGGCCAACAAACACCACTGTGTTTGTGCCCCAGGGGGCTGGGTTGTACTTCTGGGTTTTGTGGGTTAAAAACCAATTTCTCTTTGTGCCATTGCATTTATTGTTATATTGTTATTAAATTGTAACTCTGATTTGTAATCTCTTTTGTGTTGGGTTGTTTCTCCTGCCGGTTTACCTTTAAACCAGCACAAGCAGCCTCCAGTCAGGGTCTGCATCAGGACACTGACGACTGCAATAGTACAGTAATGCCTCTTTTAGCACAAGTAGGTGGAGATTGGCACTGGAGCAGAGCCAAAGGCTGTGGAAATGACCTGCTGAGGCTCCACAAAGCCAGAACCCACATCTTCAGAGGTGTGCTCTGAGCACAGGAAGGCAAACTGCAGAGCTGGGGCATCATTCCCCACTCTCTTCCTTGTGTAAACCATGAAGTTTAGAGTTTGTTCTTATGTGGCTGGTTGGGTTTGGGTTTTAATAAGCAATGTCTACATCTCTATGCTGCATTAGCATCCTCTCAGAGCTCAGGTCTCGGATGAGAGACAACTGTACCTCACTATCTGTAGCTCAGGTGGTTGTGTTGCTTAATTTGGCCCCACTGTGCTGGAAAGCAGCCCTGAGTGCATCCAGCTGAGAGCATTGTTCCCTCAGACTGTGTTTGCAATCTATGCATTTCTGCAGAGAGGGCTGTTTTCCTTCACTAGGAAATAGCTCATAATCCTTTAACACAGGCAGAGTTTGTTGTTCAGTTTCTCAAAGAAACTAATGGGCCTGTTCCTGGGAGAGCTGCTGAGATGCACTTGTGTTGTAGGAGCTGTTGGTAGAATCTTGTGGGCAAAGTATTTGTTCTTTTCTTGTGTGGCAAAACTTCCTTTAAATGCAGTAGGGACAGGCTGTGTCCACTGACTTCTCTCTGGCAATGCCAGGCAAGTCTTCTGCCAGCTAGAAAAGACCCCAGAGCCCTGCTGTAGGCTGAAAGGAAAGCCTGGATCTGTCAGGAATATGGGTGATCCTGGTCTCTGTGAGGAAATATAGACAGGCAATGGTTATCTTTTGCAAGCAAAGTCCCCATCACCACTGTTCTCCCTGCCTCCAGCCTGATATTTCTGCTCTAGGCAAAACCAGCCACCTTTCTTGGAACAGTTTGCCAACTAGTTCATGACTGACTAGGATGTAAAACAAGCATTTGTTCAAAAGAATTGAATTCTTTCTTGTTTTGCATGAATTTTTTTTTGGTTATTTATTCTCAGTAAAATTGGTAAAAAATGGATCATTTTCTTGAAATGGTTTTCAAATGTCTCTCATGGCCATCACATCTGTGTAGCTCTGATAACCCATATTTATCCATGGAGATCTCTGATATATTTGACTGATGTCCCATGTGACGGTCTGGTCAGGCAGTTTGGAGGTCAGTGTGTGAATGTTGATTTTCTGCCTGGCCTAAGCCACCTTTGCCAGGGAAGGGGAGTTCCTGAAATCCCTGCTGGCTTTTATTCTTGTCCAGAACTGTCCTTGAGAACTGTTCACTGACACATCCCTCAGAACCCTAACTGACTGAGTTCTTTGCAGGATCCAGACCTATTAGATAACCAAGCCTTTCAAAGCTGATAGGTGAATAAATAGCCAGCAATTAAATTTTTCACTTATTAGGAGGTTAAATATGTGTCTTAGTGGATCTTTGGGGAAAGCAGGGCCTTCTCAAACAAAAAATCCCCACCCTTTTCTCCCCCCTCAAAAAGACATAAGCAAAGAGAGCAGATTGAGTGACTGAATGTTAACAAAACAAAGCCCTTAAAAATAATTGCATTTTTCATTTTGTGATTCATTTCAATTTCATGAGTCTCAAAACACCACTTCTCAAGTGATTAATGTTTTCTCCATTGATTGCAACTGTGCTCGAGTGAAGGTCTTTCTTCATAGTTTTAAACAAAGAAATATTTTAAGGGTCACAAGATTAATGGTGTGACATTGAGGAGCTTTTCCGTAGATATCCAGGGAAGTGGGTAGATTGGAAAAGCAAATCCAGTCTTGAAGTGTAAAATCCAAAATTATAATCCACCTTTGGATATAACACCTATCTCACATGATACTATTTTTTTCCTCTCTTACTGCCTTGCAATCTTATTAATGGACAGTTTTTTATCCAGATTCTTCTCCTCCTTTTGTACTCCTGTGATTTTTTGCCCCATTGTTGTATTTGAGTAAATAAGGGGACAATAAGGATGTCAGCTCAAAAAAAAGTGTTAAAGTCTTCCCTCATTAACTCTGGAGACATAGCAACAGAATTTGGCTCACAGTGTCTAAATGTAAGGAAATTCTGCAGTTTACAGCCCAAACCCCGACACAGCTGAAGGGTCCCCTGTTAATTAACAGCCCAAGACACACTCATTTATTGCTGCTTTTCCTGCCGTAATTCCTTTCTGCCCACTTCCCCTGAAGAGTGTTGATGAGGCTCAGGCTGTGCAACTCTGGCTGCCCTGGATCCCAGCAGGACATGGCAGGGCAGAAATGCTCAGCTGCAGCTCGAGGGCACCGTGGGCACGTCTGTGCCCAGGCAGAGCTGCCCCTTGGAGCAGCCCCGGAGCTCTCCAGATGTTCTGCACCTCAGTTTTGCTGGTTTTACTGCTCACATGATTATCTGTGTGAGCCAACTCAGAGCTCATCACCTGTGCTCTGGTGGCTTGATATGAACTGACTAATCTTCAATATATTGAAATGGGTCTGGTTAGTACTTTACAGTCTTACTGGAGGGATGTTACATATTCACCCATAATTTTACTTTAAAATGGACAAATAGTCCATGTGAGGGACTGCACTCCAACAGTTCCCTGCAGTGGTCACTGTTCTCTGGGGGAAGGTGTGTTTTCCCTCCTGAGCATCCTCCTGAGCAGGAAACTGGGAGCTCTGGGGAGCTGGGCAGGGATCTCAGTGCCTGCTCACCTGGGTGTAGGTGTTGCTATTCCATTCTTAGCCTTAAACTTTGTTCTTTTTTTCCTTGATTGTCTGATAAAAGACAAAATTCCAAGCTGCCTCACTTCCAACTGTATTCTATGAAAGAATTAATTGTGCTGCCATAGATGCTACCATGGAAATGCTATTTATTGATTTTGGTAATACATTTGATTTAAACTACCTGCTTTTCTTCTGGGCTCCAGCCTTGAGCAAGGGACTGCCATCAGAATCCAGGCTTTTCCAAACTTAATCCTCACAGAATCTACATTTCTCTTCAAGATGTTTCCATGCAGGACTTCCTTCACACAAGAGCTCCATTGTAATTTATGAAACAAAAATGGTGTTTAGACAAGTTTAGCAAAGCCAGAGAGGGGCAACACACAGTGAAGTTCTCATAGTCCAGGGGTGCTTCTGCCCTGGATGACATGTAGGATAAGGAGCTGGATCTGTATAAGTAAATGTAGATATTTTTATATCTACTTTGAATTTTTTGACACCAACAGAAGTTATTTGTGATGGTTGCTGGCACAACACTCTAAGAAAGGTGCAGTAAATGGCTTTTAAGAAAGAAAAATATGTTCTGGAATATTCTCCATCAATAGGATGCTGGATAATATTCTGGGTTTACAGTAGATTATATTTTAAGCTTATTATTTGTAGGCAAATTTCATTCAGGCAGTCAACTTTAAAATATTTTTAGGTGCCTTCTCTTTATTCTTTATGCATTTATTGAAGAGTATTTAAGATGTTGGCTCTTGAAATCTTTTGCTGTCACAAAAAAAAAATAAACGAGCCTGAATAATGTGGAATAAACATTACCGAGATTAACAAATCTCTTTTTCCAGAATTAAAAAAAGAAATCTGAAAATTCAGATTGCTGTTTGGATTTGGGGTCTGTTCCGTAGTTCTGGTTTGGAGTTCAGCACTCTTGGTCCTGCTGGATCTCTGACTGTGTCTGGAAACCAACACATGATTTCAAAGGCTGAAAGCTTTTGTTTCCCTGCAATTAACAGTCACACTCAGCTGAGATGACACCACGCTGAAAAATTAATTGAGAGTTTAACCTTCAAATGAAAAATGCATAGGACACACTTTACTATAATCAGCTTTCCCAGTCATAGATGCCTTCAGAGATAATTTGAGTTTCTCGTTGTTCTACTTCCAACCAATTGAGAAAAAGCCACTTTTGCAGAGCCATCAACACAGCCCCATCCAGTGCCTGTTATCTTGTTTGAGTAGCAGGTTGGGGGATCCTTGTTCCTGTTTGCCGAGTGTATGTGCAACGACATTAACAGAAGGTCTTCTCTTTGCAGTGTTTGGAACAAAAGCTAATCAGCACTCCCATGAAAGTTTCAAATCTTTGTATTCTTTCATTTTGCATATTGGTAGCTGCAAGCTGATCCCTAATGTTTGTTTTATTCTCATCTGCCAGAAGCAATGCCAGAATATATTTTGTCTGACTCAAGTTGGGGCAATTAATCCTTGGCTGGAACAATCTCTGATGTTTGGGGTTTTTTAATAAATTATCTGATCCATTAGTGGCTGTACCACAGCTACTTCCCACCAAAAAGCCATTAACGGTCGGCTACATGTTTTAATGACTCTGTTCAAGTAAAACCCACTGATACAATTTTTCTCATTTATACTGTGTGTGGAAGGGGGGAATGAATAACAGAATACTGAAGCATGAAGATCTACGTCCTAATGTATTTTGGTAGGTTTTTAACATTAAAAGAACCCCAAAACAAACCTATGAAATACCAAATAACTACAAAAACACCCCACACCCACCCACACCACACCCCCCTCAACAATTATACTTGTTTTAAGAGGATTTTGTGATATTTGATATTAACAGGTCACTAATACTCAAATTTATTGAATTATATTGCAAAATTACATACACTGATCTTGACCACTGAATCAGACTATCACCATATCCTCAGCAGAGCTCTGAAAAGCCCCAGAGAAACTGTGGCCATTTTCAGTGTTCTGGGTCATGGAAGCAGAGCCATTTTCAAGGGCTAAACCCACAGCATTTTGAGAACTTCCCCCAAATTTTTAAGCTGTTCACACTTCATATTTTCTCACAGCTATGACACTTGCATTCTTCATTAGGGTTCACTTTCAATCTGAAATCTTTTGGTGCTTATAAACTATAAGAAAAATTCCATTAAACAAGTGTTACTGCTTGTTTTCTATACCAGGAGGCTTTTTGCAAAGCCTGTGTTTCTGAAGGTGTCTATCAAAGCTGCCTCCAAATCAGAATTTCCATCCCTGTTGATTCCAGTCCCAATATTTTTGGAGTGTACACTGAAGCTGCAAGGTGGGCTCTAGGTGGGCTCCTACACAGGGACTGTGGACTGATCACAACTTCTGTCCATGCTGAGATGGAGAGGTTCAGCTGAAGAATAAAATCACTAAGCTGATGAATGAATTTGGTGTGTCAGGACAAAGTCTGGTTCTCTTGGGGGAATTCTCTTCTCCTGGCTACTGGAGATGCATGAAGATGTCAGGAAAGAGTAAGAATAAAAAGAATTCAGTGGGCTTATACTATATTTGAATTTTTTAAAAGTTTGTGAGAAAATTATGCCCCAAAGGTTAAAAAAAAATCAAACCATCAGTTGCCCTTAGCTTAGATGAAACACCAATCCTGATGGTCACTGCTTGCTTCCAGAAAAGTCAGTCTCCTGCTGCCACAGATTATCTCATGCAAGATGGTGATCACAGAATCCCAGAACGGTT
>VWZD01004943.1:105670-115956 GCA_013396695.1 Sakesphorus luctuosus | reverse complement strand
AGGAGTGATGTCACAGTAAAGCATTTAATCTTTAGAAAAGATTTCCTAGAACCCTTGGGATGAAACCCTCCAATTATATGATTGGTAGAAGTGGGCTTACCCAAGACTATCTGTGGCTACTGTTAAAATCATTTGTGAGCACTTTTTATGAAGGAAGAACCAGATCATTTTTAGCACCTAATAATTGCATGAGACAAGAAGTTTGGACAGGTTCATCTGTANTAAAGAGACACTGATGGAGAGCTATGGTAGGAGATTCATCAAGGAGGGGCTGTAGGGAGGATGGGAGAAGAAAACTCATGAACATAAAATGACTGAAATTTAGAGAATGTTATTATCTTCCAACAGAGAAAATCCAAATACATACTTCAACTATAAAATTACAAAGCACTCTACAACACAAAGAGAAACATTTTAAAGTAGAAGAAACCTAATAATCTTTCCTGTCACTATTACCCTTTGTAATTTTGACAGAATCCACACACTTGGCAGTTACATATTAATGTAAGCACCTGAATGACATTCACAATATATATTAGCTGAAAAGCATGCTTCCTGCTGGGTCAGAAGATTTTGTTTTGTTCTGTTTGACAATATTTAAAACTTGTGAATGCTGAAACATACCCTCAGAATCAGCAAACAGAATTGTGAGAGAAGAAGAAGGGAAAGAGTTATTTCCCTTTTACTTTGGTGAGAAAGAGATAGGAGAGAGAGGGGGAAAAGAAGGGAAGGACTGACTTCTGGAGGCTTTATTCTTGTAGTAAGCGTTGTTTTAGCAGAGTGTGAAGGATTTTTCAAGAAGGTATATTTAGGAGACACAATACTGGTCTGTTAGTTGTTTGGAAAAGGAAAGAGATATTTGTGAAAAGTTACATAGTGCATCCCTTTCCTTGGTACCAACTCACATAGAGGTCTGAGTGAACTGAAGTCTAAAAATCAATTCACTGCATCTTCCATAATATTGTCTAAGTTAATTATGTGCAAAGCATACACAGGCACATAAAACAGCTATTAAAAAAAGAAAAAGAAAGATGGAGACTCATACTTAGGGCAAAGACTGCAAAAGCTCAGGGGAAATACAATCTCAAAATGTCTATTTCTCCTTGCCTCATCCCCCCATCTTCTGCTGTGCTGCAAAATTTTAATATCTCATCAAATATATAGCAGCCATAAACTACTGTCCCTTTTTATGTAGTTTCAGATGCAAGAAGGAGAACATTCTTTTTAATGACCTAAACCTATCAAATGAAGAAATAACACTTTGGGATGATGAACTCTAAATTATGAGTGATTATTTCTAGATTCATTACAACTTTGTTTGACATTTTTATTGCCTTCTTAATTTCTTCCAGCCAAGCCACAGAAGTTATTACTCATTACATAAACAGTGCACCAATCAGGAAAAAGGGTTTTCCAGGTTTGCACTCTAGCTGTTTGGCTTCCAAACTAGGATGACTGAGCCAGTTATGAGGACACTGCTGAAGCTAACAGCAGTATCAAAATCATAAAAATAAAATGAAGTTTGTCATGTGTTTTGCACTCCATAAACTTAATGCATTTCTCAGACATTAAGCAATTAAAATGCACAACAAGCTGTTGACAAAGGTATTATTAGCTCCACTTTACAGATGGAGGAAAAATGTAAGGAACTGAGTCATATCATCACGGTGTTTTAATACATCAGCAAGATATCAGTCTGTAGCAATGGCAAAGGTAGAGATATTTGACAATGAACAAATAAGAGATTTGGGGGGGTTATGGTCTTTGCAATTGTGTATAATAGTGTAAATATAAATAATTACTTAGGTGAGAAACTGAAGGGAAGAGTGCTGTCTCACCTTGACAGAGGGCACAGTTGCCACAGCAGACTGATCTCCATGCCTCAGTGGATTTCTGCTCAGCTCAGTAAAAACAGCAGAGTACATTTATCTTCATTTGCTGCAAGAGAAATCCTGCTCTTCTGCTCTAACATTTGGATCAGGTCCTAAGGTAGGATGAAGTCTGAGCTTCACACTTCCCACTTGTCTGCACAGAAAAGAATACATTTGACTGGTGGGAAAAGGATGACAGGAGAGAGTGCAGGGGTGAGATAACATTTGTAGAACTGTACTCAAGTAAGGTCATGTACTTAGAGCTAGGTTTCCAGGCATTGGTCTGTTGGGATCTCTTACATGACTGACTGAATGTGTTTAGAGGCTTTTTGGCCTTCCTCTAACAAATCAGGTATTGGACATTCCCTGAGGCAGGACATTCATCACATTTGGCAAATCCTGTATTCCTCTGATCTCTCCCTCTGGTAGAGTTTGCAATTAAGAACTTACAAACAATTTTCAAACTGAAGCCAAGAAAAAATCAAGAAAATGAGAATACTGAAAGAGACAGGAGACCAATCTGGCTGAGGAATACATTACTCTAAACAGAGCCACTGTAACTAGTAAAGCTAGTCTTACACAAATGACCAGAAAACATGTACTATTTGGTGAATACTTTCTTTTTATCTATAATATTCAACAAAGAAAGATCTGAGTTTTAGGTTTCTTATTTGTTTGTTTTGGGGTTTTTTGTTTGTTTTTAAAGGCAGAATAATTTTCTGTGGACTAAATAGTTAAGAAATATCCATAGCATTATTGACTGCAGAAATTTATCTTTACAAAACCCTTTGGTCTTTCACTGAGTTGGTGATAGTACCAGCACTGAATAGCATAGTTTGCATTGTTTTAGTCAATGGATTTCTTGTTGCATGACTAAATATCTTCAGGGTCTCTTCACAAGAGCACAGGACCCTGTACTTGCTAGAAATCATAGAAAGGACAGCCTTTGCTAGACCAGGCACATATTTACTCACCCTCCCTCATAGGGGCTGATGGTGCAGGACAAGTTTAACTGAATCACGGTTTGTGACCCTTCTCAGGTTTGCTTTTTCTGCTCACAGGAAAGCAGTTCTAACAACAGCTGAGCTTGGGAACTCTGCCTGGAAAGTTCAAGATTCTGCCAGACAGACACATGCTGTTAACACATTTTGCCTCACATGCAGGATGTCTGACAAGAAAATGGACAGATGAACATCCTCAAACTCTTTTCCAATATCTGATTGCCAGCCCTGTATCACTCATCCAGAAAACCAAGAGAGTGGCAGAAAAGGTGAGAGGCTGTGCAGTAAGATGAAGTTATGCCAGCGGCTCCTCAGCAATATCCAGTGCATTATAGTATGTAATGCCCAGCATTACTCCTGAGAGGTACTTGTGCACTGAAACTCACCTTCTGACTTCTGAAGTGAACTCACAGATCTTTGGAGGACCAGCCAGAAGGCACAAAATAATTTGACTTCCTGAATCTGTAATTTCTGTTGGAAAATGCAGATAGGTGGAGTGACGATTCAGTCCACTTTATAAAGTGTCAGATTCCCTCTGTGCATCTCGACTACTAGATTTCACTGGTTTTAGTCTGCTTTTATTAATGTGATCATTGATCAACTGATGAAATAGCAAGGTTTCACACTTGAGCGAAATGTTTCTTTAAAGAAACATTAAGGATCTTGAAGTATGACAGAGAAATTTTATACTTCAGCAATGAAACACCCCCCTGTGTGTGATGCTGCTAATGATATGAGCACCATGAATCACTCTATTTCTATCCTCCACTTTCTTAAGACTGCACCTCTTCAACAATCTAAATGTTTTGCATAACCATAGGGCCAAGTTTTGCCTCAAGTAAGGAAAAAGACTCAGTAAAATGGCTTATATTTGTCCTTGAAAATGTCAAGAACTCATTTAAAACATAGAGATAGAAATGTATACAAGGGCCTAAAAACCGATATAGAAAAGCAAACATTTAGCACCGAGATTTGCATTAAACCACTGTTTTCTACCCATGTGTTACTTCTTAACTTTATTTCCTGTCCATCCTTACACAAGAACTTTTGCATTCAGATTGCATTTTATTCTTTTCCTAGGCACTGTACTTGTGGTGGAAATTTGCCGTGATTAATGTTGTATTACCAGTTTCTTTGATCAAATGCTGTTTTATTTATTCCCTACTCATGGTGAGAGTAACTGCAGTGGTGACCATAACTGAGCTGCAAGGGTCTTTGAGTCTTTCAAGGAGAGGAAAGAAGTCATTCATAAGGCTATAAATATCTAGACATAGAGTATTAGGAAATTTTTAAGGTCCTTTAAATCTCTGTTCAGTGACTTGTGACAGATGCTGCTAGATGTGATACATCACCACTAGATTAGTTGCCTTCTGAGTGCTGAGCAACTATGGAAGTCTTGCCATGATTCTGCCTCCATACTCATAGCCAGATCTCTCTCTGACTGATGTCTGACTTCTGCCACAGGACTTGGCTGGGCAAGAGGGCTTTTAAGATCAGAAGCAGTAATACAGAAATCAGAGAGCCTTAAGCCCATCTTTTATGATGGTTTTTCAAGATAGTGTGATACAGACATGCAACAGTTTGATGATATTTTCTCTTTCTGATAACTGCATCCAGACCTGCTTGCAGAGTGCCAAACATTTCCAAGCCCAGTGGTGGCTAGCCATTTATAGTTTCTGAATTCTTCTCAATGTAAGCACTGTGTAATGGCATTACATAAAATGAAACAAGACACATCAAGCACTTCTCAGAGACTTCCTAGTAACATATGTGCCCCTTAATAGTTATGGTCTTGTGTTCATAAACATAGAAAATCAACTGGATAAAAGGCACTGGGAAAACTAATCAGTTCTGGAAGTATATGGGTCTAAACTATGAAAACTGCAGAGCCATTTCTCCACAGCTTAGAAGATTTACTGTCATGATCGCTATAAAAATGAGTACAAAAACCAGTATTCATAGTCCTGTACTTACAAAATACTAGGAAATAATATCCTTCCTTAATTCATAACTATTATTAAATTCAAATAAAGTAACAAATATTTAATCTATTTCTGTAATGCAACAAATACTTGAGACAGTAAATATTCAAAAGCTACTTTATTTTTAATACTTTTTCATATATACTTGATAATTCATAGAGCTGAATCTTGAAATCTTTGCTGAGATTTTATAAGTCAAGATTTTCTCAGATAAAAATTGCTGTGAGACAAGGTGAGCATAGATATCAAGATCTGGTGCAATAATTTTTCGTTTTCTATCAAGGCTTCCATCCATAAAGACAACTTAGCTGTTCTCAGGTTTTTCTGATTGGAAAAAAGCATGTATGTTTTACATCTGACTAGAGATGCAGATCTTAATACATCTGAACAAATTGGACACACAGAAATGCATGTTCTTGTCTTTCCATTAATACTTTAATGTAGAAAATTGGAATCACATTGCTTGATGTTTGTGAGATTAGCAAGAGAGTTTTGATTGTTGTTTGTCCTTCACTTCACAAGCAGAGTGTAATTTCTGCAACATTTTTAGTCTCCATATTCCAGATGTTTACTATTATGCATACATCAAACAGATCACTTCCCTTTGCAAGGGGAAACTCAGATTGTGTTATATGAAAATTTCTAAAAGGCTATGCTTAATAAATACAATTCACAGAACACTCAGTTTATTTTGGGATGTAAATAATCCAAGGTAAGAAACTGTGGAAGAGGGCAGTAATGTGGACAAGAATTCACAATTTAGTATCTACCCAAAAGACTGGAAAAATCCTAAATTGCATGAAACTTATAGTCATTTCATTAAATTAAACTGATTTCACTCAGTTTTCTAAGCCAGACACTTGCTCATACTAACTTTCTTGTGAATAAAAAGTAAATAATCATCTGCTTTTCCTTGCATCTGAGAAAGGACTTGCTTTCTGCAGCACATATTCAGCTCTAATAGCAATGATTAGGCAGGACTATTGCCCAGGCAGTCCATAGCTCAAAACAGCATGTATCAGTGCAAAAGCAGTAACAATAACTGCATAGATTCATTGAGGAGGGAAGGCTGGTGTTGTCAGATAAGTGACAGAAAGTTTTCCTTTTCCTTTAAATGATTTGAATGAAAAGCCCAAAGAAAGGGCAAAACTGCAAATATGGAGTGCTAAGGCAGGCACTATTGGTAAAATAAAACTACAAAGCTTGTGTGTGCTTATGTGCTGCTGCTTGGAGTGGATGAGAAGAGATCCCACAGATCCCTTTTCCTGAAACTGCAATAAGGGTAGCAACCAAGAATATTTTGATAAGGTGAGATAATTAAACTACATACATAAAATACATAGTTTCTTTTTTTCTCCATACAGTTAGGAAAGATCACTAGGAATGGCAGTTACTACAATTATTTGACACTCTGAACATGGTATCTTTGCTTTTGCTCAGGTTCCAAGCATCAGCACCTAGGATAAGTTCTTCTTAGTCCTCTGTTTCACAGGGTAAGCATGGTAATGTATTAGAGCAGGATGATAATATTATGCAACATAGATGCAAAATATTCATTCTGGAAGGTATCCTATCATGGCAATGATGCAGTTTTTAAAAAAGGGAAAAATTGTCATGAGACAACTATAATAATTTCCCGTGAACCTGGAATTCACAGAATGGAAGGCCATTCCTTCTGTTGCCACGGAAAACAATGGGCACAAAACCAAACAACCAACCAACCAAACACCCCCCTCAAACAAAGCAAAAGCACCAAAAAGTCCAAACAACAAATTACCCCCAAACCTTGTTCATTAAAGTAAAAAGCATTAAAGTAAAAAATGGACCAAATCCAGACCTTTAATGAAAGCTGTCTACATGTCCATCCTTAAAACATACTCATTTCAAATCTACAGTTTCAGCCTTTGAATAATTGCCTAGAATATTTAAGGTTTTACTTGGTGAAAGGGGAGGAAAAAGAATAGAGGGTATGAGATTTGAAAAAACGAAAAGCAACTATAAAATTTAGTAGATATATTTTCCCAAACCCCATAATATAACACAAAATCTTACAAACAGAAATGTATAAAAGCTGGAAGCAGATACATTATTTACACTCTACACAACAGCTAAGTCTGTATAATTACCTCTGTTCTTTGAAATGCTATTTATTTATCTTTTCCTTGTATTTTTTCTCTTTTATAACTAGTTCAGCTTTACTATGATTTCTTTGCCTTCTGCATAAGTGCAGCCCTTCCCACTTCAAACCATGTTTCAAAGAGAAAATACGGTAATACTAGTACTCTTTCTGCCTGCTGTTGCCAGAGAGAAACTCTGTTTGTCCAGGAATTAGGAAATATATCTTTGCAATAAAACATGCAAAACAACCTTTCTTAAGGTACATTTAAAACTGTTTTAATGTCACTCTAATTCTTCTACAATTGTTTAAGTCAAAAAAGGACTAAATTAATTAATTTTAAAAATATACAATTCTCAGCTATGTAATCCTGCAGATAAACTTATTTCTTTCCTGTATCATACTGAACAGCATGAAACAGTCTCATTCTATGTAATAGAGTCAGTTGCATGAATAATATTAATGAAGAATTTTGTCTGTGAATTCTCATGAAGATTGTTTCTTTCTATGTGTAGGTTATTCTTTAAAATGCTATGCTTCAAAAACGTTGCATTTTGTTATATATAGGTATAAAGATATTTACAATGAAAACTGTGATTCTAAGGGAAAAAAACAGTGCATATTTTCTCTGGTTTCAAACATAAAGCAGCTAAACATCTGAATTTCACTTTTCCACCTACTTTGTATTTCTTTTTGGAGAATAAAAAGAAAGAAAAGGAAGGTGGGTGAGCAAGTGAGGCTGAGGGTAAATAAATTATCAATTGCTTCTAAAGAATATTTATTTGACTTGAACTATCTCGGAATGGAATGCTTAGGCATGGATTAGGAAGTAATATTAGGGCTTTTTATCTCATAGGCAAAGTACTTTGAAGTTCAGATGTAAGGCTTCCAAGAAAGCCTGTGCAGATTTCAGGCTCTACATTAGTCATGACTGTGAATAGTGTTATCATATCAGACAGCAAGACTTATTATCCATGTACTATATTTAATATCTGCCTTAACTTAGCTCATATTAAACACATTGCAAGTTCTGCTCAGCTTTGGCCACCAGATGCACAATTCTCACATACAAGCACATAGCAAAAGCAATTACACTTACAAGTCTAGGTCCATAAGCTGTGTGTCACTTTCAGTAAAACTGTCTCTTTTGAAATGTGCTAAGGTATCCAAGCCTAATTCAGGTAGTCAGCAAACTGCAGCATCTGCCAGCTAAGGAACATGTCACTGCCAGATATAGCCATGTCCACCATCTTCCTTTCAGATTTAATGTCAGCTGAACGTATCAGTACCAAATGTCTGAAAGGAAAAAAGCCTGGAAGATGAGAACCTGGAGTGGCAGCTTCCATATCCTGATTAACACAGATTTTCGCTCAGTGTTTTGTGATATTTCAAAAACACTGGATCACAAATGCTCCTCTGTCTTTGTTATTTGCCAGGTATCTAGTGGAAAATAAAAACATCTGTAATGGGACAATTAAAATAATTTCTATATTAACTAAGGAAAAAAATCAGGTTATGATTTAAGAAACATCAAGTATGTTTTCAGAGCAGCCAAGGGCACAATTACTGTGATCTAGATTAAGAAAAAAAATATTGTAAACTGTTTACCAAGCTGGGAAACAACCTACCGATGAACACTGTTTTTAAAAAATCATTGCTGGAGTAAAAACCGTAACTCTGAAAGCAACATGTTTAGCAAAAGATTCATGATGAAAAGTGAATGAAACTGGAAAGAATCAGTGCAAATATTGACATATCCTACACTCAGGATCAAGTGGACACAACTGCCTCTCTGTTACATATAGACCTTTTGCTTTTACTCTTGTGAGACACCATTATGCATGTTACTGTGCAAGGCTCTTCCCAGAATCAGATGACCTGATTCAAACTCATGCAGAAGCCCCTCAAACCACAGATCATTACAATTAACTCTCATGGCCCTTGTAATCTGTTCTTTGTAAGGATTCTTTATACTGCAAAAGATTTAAGAGACTTTTGCATAAAAGAGGCATATATAGTTCATTTACTTAATGCATGAATGTGTTTTCAGGCAGGTAAATGCCAAAAAATCAGGCCAAGTAGCAATTATGTCGTCACATTTTGCAGTTCCAGGTAGTTCTGGAAGACCTCTTTTAGAAGAAGTGGCACCTTCTGGAGCTTCACTGTAATGTTAATAGTGTGGTCTGGATACCCACTCCTCACAGCTTAGAAACAGGCACTGGATTGTCAGTGAAGGTCTGCTGTTCCCCGGTTGATTTCATCCCTGGTGTCCTTAGATGGAAGGAGACAGATGTCCTAGCACCACTGAGATGGTTACCTGCTTTATTCCATGGCTGCAGACACAGTTGCACTTAGAGGTGACAAGTATACCTCCAGAAATGGAGCCAGGGATTTGTTGAGCTAAATTTGACCACTCTTCTGAACACTTTGAGACAAAAGAATATTAGAGAAAATACCATGTAACAATGACAGTGATGATGTATTTTTAATTATTCTTACTTACTTGATCATGAGGATGGAAGAAATCCAAGAATTTTGCCTCATGACAGCTGCACTACCATTTCTAATTTCATTTTGTTCTGAAGTCAGGGTGATCTAAGAATAACACTTTGCTGCTAAGTAGGGAAATTTTTTTTTACAGACTTCCGAAACTTTTCAAAATTTTCAAGGTGTTATAAACTTGATAACATTACTAACAATGACAAATAAGCATGATCATGGAAGTCACTCATTATTTCTCTTCTGGTTTTTTGGAGTAAAGTTTTCTTTTTACATATTTAATGCATGGGCATGGTTACTCTTAGGGGTACAGACCCAGAAACAAATGACTTTGTCTGTCTGCCAAATATGATTTTTACAGATACAACATTTTTATGTTCTGATGCACTGAAGCCTAAACGTATATGTGCAATGACAAAAGATGTAAACGCCTCAGCTGAGGTAAGGGCCCCAACCAAAGCACATGATTGTCAAAGGCTTTTGCTAGTGTTTTCAGTTACTATTTGTTCAATGCATGTTTGCCTGGATGTATATGGCAAAGGACAACTAAAGATGGGNCTGCTTACTTTCTCTCAGCTCCCTTCTGGGTTCCTTGTGGAGAAGGTGTCACATGTATCCTTTATAACTCCTGGTGCTGTAGTAAAACATCCTGTGGGTTAATTTCTCTAATCCTCTAAACAGGAGGCTTAACAGCTGGAGCTCATCATGTCCTCCTTTTATGCTGATTCAGTGGTCAGCAGAAAATATGATGATTCCCAGATGTTCACACTTGATGGACTCAACGGGCTTGAGAGAAACACAGGAGAAATCGGGGGGG
>VWZD01004943.1:35484-46455 GCA_013396695.1 Sakesphorus luctuosus | reverse complement strand
GGCAGAAAAGACTATTTCAACATATCCAAACAGACCACATTTTCCCAAATTTATTCCAGAACTTGGTCTTTCAAATACAGGAAAGATGTCACTTAAAATTATTTCAGTGTACATGCAGTCCAAGGACATAAAAGATATCAATAAAGGTAGATAAATTTGTCATTTATTAACTAAAAAACAATAAAAAATATTCCAGATCTGAGAAATCTGCAATAATATCTATCTATCTATCTATCTATCTATCTATCTATCTATCTATCTATCTATATCTCAACATTCAAAAATCTTTGGAGTTTACTTTTCTTAGCTGGGTACATATTTTGCCACTTATGAAAAGGCAGATGGATAAGGTAAAAATTGTATTTGAAAATAAAATTTAGAATTTTAAGTGTTTATATATGTTTGATGATCTGTAATATTTAGCTTTTCAAGTATATCAAATGTCTGCACTAGCCCTAAGAAATAATAAATATTGGAACTGAATCCTGTTCCTGGTCCAGGATGAAGTTTTGTCCAATCTGGGTGCAATCTCATGTAATTTTGCTGGAGGAAAGAAAACATTCCTCTAGGAATTTTATTTTAAAAGTAACAGCTGTTTGAGTGTACCTAGGAGTTTAGAATGTCAAAATTAATTCTAAAAAAGCTGAATTAGTAAGCAGAGGACAGATTAGCAAGTCCAAGGTACATGATGAATACTCAATTTCACGTGGCTCTGAAATTTTTTATATAAACTTTACACCTGGACATATACAGTCTACTTGCTTACATGTAGAATATGTATTTTGGCAGTGAATACTTGCTTTATCCTTTATCTTTCATATTTTTTCATAAGCAAGTTATCTTACTCTCCTCCCTCTAGCTGTGAATACATCTCATGTCACAGTTTTGCCATGCTTTTAGTAGTCACAGTAATGGCAAACAACTGTGATATTCCTCCTAAAAGAATTTATTGCAATAAACAAATTAATAGGAATTCATGGTACAGACTAAGATGTTGAATTATTCTTTAAATATATGTATTTCAAAATTTTATATAGTTTTTATACCTACATCAATACTTTGGAAAATGAAGCAGGAAGACACAGACACAATGTCGCAGACACAAATTGTCAGTCAATATTCCATCACAAAGAATCTGTACTGAAGCTTTTAAAACTGTGGAATCACTACCTTATTTTGTACAATACAACTTTCACGCATTAACCCTGTGAAATTCAAGATAAGTGTAAGCATATATATGTTGCTTCTGTGACATATGAACTGGAGCTGGCAGAATTAACTGTATAAAAAATGAGATAATTCAGAAATATTAATGTATTTTATCATACACATTTAATAAACTGGGTTATGCTCAGGAAAACCGTGAAATATTACATTGAGAGACTGTTTAAGGAATGAAAAGTGTGACGTCAGAAGAAAACCAACTGTAGTTCCAATCTTCTGAAAAAAAAGTAAAAGAAAGTTACAAAATTACAGATTGATCATTCCAGCTTCAGAATCCAGAAAAATATGGGGGCAAATTTTAAAATATCTTGTGAAAAATCTTGAAAGATAACAACAAAATAATAGTGATAATAGTGTTTCATAAAAAAACAAAGTGGGTTAAAAACTGCTGAAGTTTTTCAAAGTACATCAGCCCTTTTTCACAGAAAAAAAAATTAGGAGAAATAGTTGTAACAATATCTTGACTTCAGTAGGACTTTTTTGACCCTATCTTCCTTCTTATTTTCTCATATGGCCTGGGAATATTTCATTTGTTTACATATATTTTGCATTGAAAACATGTCTGGAAAACCTCAACAGTGTCAAAAATTAAAAGATACATTACAGAGTAACCTGTCCTGGATCTGTACCTATTCAGAATTTTACGAGTGGCATGTGTGTGTGTGCTGTAATAGTAAAGATGTCTATTTATCTTCTGTGGTGGATTGAAAGTGGCTGAACACCAGGTGCTCAAAAGCAGCCCTATCACTCTCCCTCTTCATCTCTATAGAGGGAGAAAAATACAACGAAAAGCTCACAGGTTGAGATAAGGGCAGGAACAGATCATTCACCAGCAAAACAAGACTCAACTTAGGGAAATTAATTGAATTTATTACCAATCAAATCAGAGCAGGGTAATGAGAAATAAAAGCAAACCTTAATGAACCTTGCCCCTTCATTCTAGGCTCAACATCATTCCTGAATTCTCCCCCTGAGTGGTGCAGGGAGACGGGGAATGGAAGTTTCGTTCAGTTCACCGGCATTGGCTTTACAGCTTCTTCCTCCTCATACTTTTCCCCTGCTCCAGCATGGGTTCCTTCCCATAAGAGATAGTCCTCCATGAACTTCAACATGAGTTCTTCCCACAGGATACAGTCATTCTCAAACTGTTCCACTGTAGGTCCATCCCATGGGATTCAATCCTTCAGGAACAGACTGCTTCAGCGTGGGTCCCCCATGGGGTCACAGGTCCTGCCAATAAACCTGTTCCACTGTGGTGTCCTCTCTCCACAGGGCTACAATCCCTGCCAGAAGCCTGCTCCAGTGCTGGTTTCCCATGAGGTCACAGCATCCTTCAGACACACCCACCTGCTCCCCTGTGGACCTCCATGGGCTGCAGAGGAACAGACTTCCTCACCACAGGCTTGAGGGGAATCTCTGTTCTGGTGCCTGAAGCCTTTCTTCCCCCTTCTCCTCCACTGACCTTGGTGTCTACAGAGCTGTTATTCTTACACATTCTCCCTCCTCTCTTCTCTGGCCACAACTGCCCCTGCACGGTAACTTCTTCCACCTTCTTAAATCTGTTAAATATGTCCATAGGCTGATGATGGGCTTGGTCTTGGCCATCGATGGGACTGTCATGGAGCTGTCTGGCATTGACTCTGTCAGACATGGGGGAAGTTTTTATCAGCTTCTCACAGAAGTCATCCTTAAAAATAGCTCCTCCGCTACTAAAACCTTCCCATGCAAACCAAATACAAATTCACAGGTAACAGTAGACATATGCTGGAGAATACTGTTTAAACATAAGGTAAACCTGAAGTTCCTGAAAACCACTCTGGAAAAGTAAAGTCCAGTGCATGAACCTATCCATCATGAATTCATCAACACTAACTTCATGAATTGCACAGTCTTGATAATTCATTACGTTAGCTACCTGACACAGACTTAGGCAGAATCTGCAATAACTGATTAGATAATAAGAAGCAAATTATTTCAGAACAACAGTTGATCAGAAGCTGCATATGAGTAAGCTCTGACTGTCCTAGTTACAGCTGCCGGGACCAGTTTATCATTGTGTGGGTGTAACCAAAACTATGTATTCTACTCTCTCTCTCTCATTGCTGATGAACTGTTAATAATGGATCATTTGCAGCAGCTGCCCAAGGCACACCTGACACCTCAGGCTACAAGCTGAGTGTTAAAGGACCCTGCATGGCACAGGAATGTTTTTGTCTTCACATCAGTGACTCAGCCATGATAACTGCCCTCTGGGGAGTTGTTAGCACCTTCACACCCAGCCTGAGGCATCATGTCTGCTAATGGGCCACCAAAGATTCCAAAAATATCGCATGACTCTCAGAGTTAAATCATCCATTGTGAAACATCTTGGCCTGGGGGAAGTACTAGCAATTCCCATCGGAACCAGAGCATATATAATCTTCAGGCTTTGGGAACTTTGGTACCACTCATTGGATCCAGAGGAGGACCAGAACCTTGACAGGACTGCGACTGCCACTCTAGACCAGACACTGCAACCATTAGCCTCACCTGCTGGTCTTCCTTTCCTTTTACTTTGCTCTCAGGGGGCCCATGTAGCTCTCAGCACAGGGGCTAATGAACATCATTCTATTTATGCCCCAGGGTGCTGGATTATACATTTGCATTCTGAGGGATAAAACCAATTTCTTCTCTGTTGCATTCTATTTATTGTGACCTTTTTAATAAATTGTAACTTTAACTTGTAATCTCTCTTGAATAGGGTTCATTTCTTCTGCCAGTTTACCTTTAAACCTTACATAGGTTGTTATGTAAAGAATTGCCTTCAGTGTACTCAGGAAAGCCTCTGATGACACTTTGCTACTCTGTGCTTTAAAGGTGTTGAGAACCAAATGCCATGCCTGCAGAATAAAGCAGGTAGACATAGAAGGGCTCTAGGAAGCCTGCAACCTGTGGATATGGTCTATCACGATTTCAGCAAAGCCTTTGACACTGTCTCCCATAACATAATCCTGGAAAAGTTGGCAGCCCATGGCTTGGACAGATGCACTCTCTGCTGGGTTAGGAGCTGGCTGGATAGCCAGGCCCAGAGAGTGCTGGTGAACAGGGCTGCATCCAGCTGGCGGCCAGTCACCAGTGGTGTCCCCCAGGGATCAGTGTTGGGCTCAGTTTTGTTCAACATCTTTATCAGCAATTTAGATAAGGGGATTGAGTCCACCATAAGTAAATTTGCAGATGACACCAAGTTGGGAGGGAGTGTTGACCTGCTGGAAGGCAGGAGGGCTCTGCAGAGGGATCTGGGTAGGCTGGAGAGATGGGCTGATTTCAACGGGATGAGGTTCAACAAGGCCAAGTGCCAGGTCCTGCACTTTGGCCACAACAACCCCATGCAGCGCTACAGGCTGGGGACAGAGTGGCTGGAGAGCAGCCAGGCAGAAAGGGACCTGGGAGTTTGGACTGACAGGAAGCTCAACATGAGCCAGCAAGGTACCCAGGTGGCCAAGAAGGCCAATGGAAACCTGGCCTATATCAAGAATAGTGTGACCAGCAGGACAAGGGAAGTGATCCTTCCCCTGTACTCAGTGCTGTTGAGGCCACACCTTTAGTATTGTGTTCAGTTCTGGGCCCCTCAGCTCAGGAATGATGTGGAGGTGGTGGAGTACCTCCAGAAAAGAGAGATGAGGCTGGTGAAGGGACTTGAGCACAAGTCCTGTGAGTAGAGGCTGAGGGAGATATGGTTGTTCAGAGGAGGTTCAGGGGAGACCGCATCACTCTCTACAACTACCTTGTGATAGGTTTAGTTAGGCTAGGCTTTAGTTTGTTATAGTAGGCCCTATGTTTCTGCATTAGTCAGTATAGGAAGGGATACGGGCTGTCAGCTGACTTTGGACATGGGCTGTCAGCTGACTTTAACTAATCAAAGAGAATATTTCATACCATATGATGCCAAACCAGATTTAAAAGGAAGGGAGGAGGAGTTGCTCACTCTCTTACTATGGTGGCAGTCCTTGAGAATGGACATTGCTGCCTCAGGCTGGGAGATCCAGAGGCCACTCATTGCTGATTTTGTGGGAAGTAGATACTTTTTTTCTGTTAGCTTTATACTTGTATGTGTGTCTATATTGCTTTATTTTTATTTCCTCTTTTCTGTGTAAGTATAATCTGTCTTACTGTAAATTGCAGCTTTGTGGGTTTTTTCCCTTTCCTTCCTCCCTGGGAAAGGGGGTGGGGATGCTGCTGTCAACTAGGTGAATACTTGGCATTTTTCCAAGGTCAAAACTCCCACATACCTGAAAGGAGGTTGTAGCCAGCTGTGTGTTGGTCTCTTCTCCCAGGCAACTATCAGGATGTCTTAAGCTCTGCCAGGGGAGGTTTAGGTTGGATTGTTAGGAGGAAATTCTTTACAGAGAGGGTGATCAGGCATTGGAATGGGCTGCCCAAGTAGGTGGTGTATTCTCCATCCCTGGAGGTTTTTAAGACAAGACTTAGTGTCATGATCTAATAACCACGGTGGTGGTGGATCAAGGGTTGGACCTGATGATCTCAGAGGTCTTTCCTAACCCAGCTGATTCTATGATTCAATTAAAAGGTAAGTATAGTTTCAAATAAAGCAAGGAAGCATACTTTAACTGTACAAACATTAAATTACTCATATAAGTTGTCCTGGGAAGTTGTGAAGTCCCTGGCAGTAAGAATTATAAAAATGGACTGGAAAAATATCTATTAGAAATGACAAGGATGTAGATTCATTCAGAGAGGTTAACTAGATGAAATATGTGATCTTCCTGAGATCCTCTCCAGTACGAGATTCTTTGATATAGCATTGCTTTCTGCATGTTTTCTGAGAGCAGAAGCAAAGATTTGTGGGCATGACTATAAGAAGGCAAAAGCTGAAAAGTCATGTAGCTGAAGTTGAATGTTAATAATCCAATTCCTCTGTCACTCTCTGTGCTAGTTTGTAAATTTCATAAACATCCACTTTAAAATATTATATAAGGGTAGTAGGAAAAAACCAATTAACTTATATAACAAAAACCAAACCAACCAAACTAAAAAAAACATCCCCCCCCCAAAAAATAAAAAAAAAAACAACAAACACTAAAACACGACCAAACAAACTCCAAAACCACACCCACACCAAACTAAAACCAAAACAAAAACCAATGGCAATTAAATACTCCTTGTATGTGGTTGTGGATGTTTCATGCCTTTTGTAAGAAGTTTGTTTCCCAGTTATGGTCAGCTACAGGTAACTTGGGTAATTTCACTGAGAACTTTTCACACATGTATTACATAACCAAAATTAAATGTTCAAGTGTTATTTAGAATGAACAACTTAAATTTTGGAAAATCAAAGTCTATTCAGAAGCAACTTAGGAAGGACTAGAAACTCTTGAGACAGAATTTTGCCTACAAATGAGAAGTCCTTTTCCCCAAACTCCATTTGAAAGCACAGAGCTCATCACAAAACATAGTCTTTTGATTATAATAATGAGAAATAACTCTAAGCCAGATCTTCAAATCTCTTCTGCAGTCAATACAGCATCTGATTGAGTATAATTGGTAAAAGATGCAAGATAATTGCAAGGTACAAAAGAGAAGCAGAATCAACTGCCACATTTACATTTTCAGAAAGAACATAATATAAACCTAGATATCACAGAAGTTCAGAGAGGATTTAAAATTGTACTTCTGATAGGATGCTCATTGTATATTGTGGGAATGTGAGCCAAGCACCAATCAGAAANAATGATTAGCAATGACATAGGGCGTGAGGTCTATCAGCTGTGAAGAGGCAGTACTTTTTATGAACATGGCTACTACTCAGATATTTTGTTTGAGGAACTGAAGAAATCAGTGGACATTCTCAAAGCCTTGTAAAGATAACTTCATTGTATCAAAATCAGACAATCTAATCTGCACTTTCAGTTCAGCTCTGGAGCTCTCATGTTTCCAGGAGATATGCCAAGTAAGTACAAGAGTAATGCATAGGGTCATAGTTCACTACTGCCCTATAAATGTACCCTTCTTGTTTAAATTAAACAACTCAGTGGTTTGGAAAGCATTTCAGCAGACTTAGTGTTGCACATTAACCAGTGGGGTTTCATACCTGACAAGGAAGGACATAAACTGACTCTTTATTTTTTAAAGGGTGGCATTATTTCCAGTCCTGTTAGCACATGGAAAAAATACCTATTTCCTTTTATAAAGGAGCAAGAAAACAAAAGCTGACTAGAATGGCAATAACCTTCACCATAATTTAATGTAGATGAACACATTACAATGAACTATAATGAACTCTCTCAGTATTGTCTTCTAATTTCTTTCTGATGGACAGGTTAAAAGCCAAGCAACAGAAGCAACTAACCAGCCTTCTTCTCTCTCTCTTCCCTTGGAGGGTTTTACCTCAAAAATATCTGCAGATATACACAGGTATGCTTGCACACCCATTCCCACACAGGCATCAAATTCATGGCCAAGTTCTGTTTCCTGAGACAAGCACTCAAAAATCACGGTTAGATCCACCTGTTCAAGGACAGCTTGGCTCACAAGATGAAAAAGACTGAAGTACACAGTTTACACTGAATGGAACTAGCAGGGCTCATTGACAGAGCTTTAAGTTAGATGTGATGAAGAAGGAGTACAACATCACCTTGCACTCAGTGAGCTGCAGGATGACAGGGCAAGGTTAAACAGACAGGTTTCTGGCAAGAGCCCACTGCCATTGGCTCTGAACTGTGCCAGGCACACTGGACTACACCTGCAGTCTTACAGAGACCAGCCAGGGACCACTGAGGTGTTATATTTTCAAAATCTTTAATGGATTTTGTTTGTTTTGTTTGTTTTGTCCCTTACTAACACAGTGGTTTGGGAGTTGAAAACCAGAATGAGATGGCTCATTGAAGCCCAGATCCCCACCACCTGCTCCCAGAGCCAGCCGTCTAAAGCCTAAACAAAGGGATAGATAATAGCTTTGCATTCCAGCTGGGGAGAGGATCGGGGGGAGATGAGGAGGAAGAAGTTTCCTGATGCTTGCCACAATTTTCTCTTCCCTCTGCTTGGGACCAGCTGCCACTTGCTGGGCTGGTGGAAAACCCTGGGAGAGGGTTCCTGACTCGCCCCTCCTCCAACTCCGTGCACTCTGTGCCGTTCTTCTGAGAGAACAATCACCGCTGCCTGAATATGCTACAGACTCCTTGAGGGGCCAATGCCATCTGCACAGGAATAGCTAACCACCCCCAATACTTTCGGACAAAAGACAGTGAGGGGATCCTTACACAGCTCACGGGAAAGGTTTTAGCCTGTCCCTGTGGTCGCCTGAGCTTCAGAACCAGCAGTTTTCCCTACCCCTTGTCTTTGCCCTGCCACCANTTCTCTTCCCTCTGCTTGGGACCAGCTGCCACTTGCTGGGCTGGTGGAAAACCCTGGGAGAGGGTTCCTGACTCGCCCCTCCTCCAACTCCGTGCACTCTGTGCCGTTCTTCTGAGAGAACAATCACCGCTGCCTGAATATGCTACAGACTCCTTGAGGGGCCAATGCCATCTGCACAGGAATAGCTAACCACCCCCAATACTTTCGGACAAAAGACAGTGAGGGGATCCTTACACAGCTCACGGGAAAGGTTTTAGCCTGTCCCTGTGGTCGCCTGAGCTTCAGAACCAGCAGTTTTCCCTACCCCTTGTCTTTGCCCTGCCACCACAGCCACTGCCTCCCAAGGTGCAGCATCACCTCCTGCTGTCTGTAAATACAAATGCACTGAAGGGACAGAGACAGGACTTGATTTGTTTGAAAGTTTTGGTTATGATGTTGCTGTTTGTTCTTTTGGTTTGGGGGTTTCTTGGGTTATACATATATATTTCTGTTAAAGAACTGTTATCTTTTTCTCTACATTTTCTGATTAAAGTCTTGTAATTTCAAAGGTTGTGGTGGTTTTTGAGGAGAGACCCTCTTCCTAGTCTAGAAGGATTCCTCACTTTCCTTGATAGACGTCTTGGTTTCTTTTAAACTGAGACATGAGGTAACACAAACCAACATGGAAACACGAGAGAAATATCTCAAATGAATTAAAGGGTGTTCCTATAGGAAGGCAATGTGGCCATCAGCCCAGCTGAGGTGCCTTTACACCAGTGCATGCATGTCACAGGAGAAAGAAGGCTTAGACAAAGTTATTAAAAAGCCTTGCTATTGAGTCACATGCTGCAGAAATACTCCCTTGCTTTTAAAACTCCTCAGAGAAGAGCTTAGGTGTGGCTGAATCCAATCTTAGCCTCAGAATGTGTCAACTTTTTAGATTTAAGGAATTATAGAGATGTGATTAAATCACTCTGTCCCACAGGTTTTAGTGATTGCAAAATGGGTATCTTTACGTAAAATGAATTATTTATTATTGCAAATTAACAAACAGGTGAACAGACAACAGGTCTTAAACAGGATTAATTACTACAACTAAAAATGTAATAGTAAGGTATTATATAACAAAATAATATAGCGCACTGTAAGAAAGCAATTATATTAAACCAATTGTATGAAAGCTAGCTAAAGAAATAATCAGTAAGTTGAGACTGATATAACTCATCCTACAAGATAGCGGGCAGATCATTCACAGTCTCTTAGCCCCGGAGGAGTAATCATGAAGAGGCATCCTTGCTTCACAGGAGAAGCTCCACACTTCAAGGAAGTATGTGGAAGGATTTTTCATATGGAAGCTGGATTGAACTTTTATAGCTATAAAGTGATGGACTGGTGTCTTGGGTTGAGCTGGCAAAATGCCAACTGCCCAACACAGAAAGAAAGATCTTCCCTCCCCCCTTTTCCCGAGAAAAGGGAGGAAAGGAAAAAAACTTCAAACTAGGTTTATGCTTAAACTAACTATATGTATTTATACAGAAAAGAGAAAATTAACAGTAAACTACAATATAACACACATTTACACAAGTTAGTAATAAGAAATAGCTCCCCACTCCCCAGTGAAGACAGATCCCACCATTCTAACTACAAATCACTCTAGAGAAATTAATTCCCCAGAGACAGACTTAAGCAGAGAGAAAAACTAATAACAAACATTTTACTTCCCTAAGATAACATGGTTGTAAGCCTGGGCCTCCCCGTCCCTCCCGGGACAGCACGATGCATCCTTCTGAGACAACAGCTATGAAGGAACTGACCAAGCCACTCCCACACCGGCTCTTACCCCTTTGTGAGATGATGTTGTAATATGGTATGGAATACAATACTATTGGCTAGAAGAAGTCAGCTGTCAGCTCAGCCCAGCTCAAGTCAGCCGACAGCCTCAGGCCTACCCTGAAATTTAAAGCCTAAATTTAGGCCTACTTAGCTAAACCCATAACAACTTGCAGTCACAGATTTACTAGCCTGCTGCCTAACTTATCTGTCAAATTCTGCTTCAAAAAGCAGGATATGTGTTCAGAGTCTGGTGAACTAGGATGGTTTTAGCATAGTTTAACATGAAAACAGCATCCTGGCACCAGCAGTCACACTGTCATAATCGTTTGCGTGATGGCTGGTGTCGTATTCATATCAGGGTAGGACTATCCTGACACAGCACAGCACAGGCAACTGAGTAGCTAGAAGCCACTATGTGCTGCTATAAAGCAACTACTGACCAAAGCCCAATCCTTTCTGAATACACAATACTTGAGATGTGGCCTCACCTGTGCTGAGTATAGGGAAAGAACCACTTCTCCAGTCCTGCTGGTCACACTGTTTGTGATACAGGCCAGGATGCCATTGGCCTTCTTGGCAACCTGG
>VWZD01004943.1:18290-35061 GCA_013396695.1 Sakesphorus luctuosus | reverse complement strand
TATGTTATGGGAGACAGTGTCAAAGGCCTTGCTGAAGTCCAGATAGACCACATCCACAGCCTTTCCCTCATCCACCAGGTGGGTAACCTGATCCTAAAAGCAGATCAGGTTGGTTATGCAGGACCTGCACCTCCTGAACCTGTGCTGGCTGAGTCTAATCCCTTGTCCATCCTGAAGGTGCTGTGTGATTGCACTCAGGATGATCTGCTCCATAACCTTGCCAGGCACTGAGGTCAGGCTGACAGGCCTGTAGTTGCCTAGGTCCTCCTTGAAGCCCTTTTTGTGGATTGGCATGACATTGGCCTACTTCCAATCATCCGGGACTGCTCCAGAGAGCCAGGATTGTTGGTGGATGATGGAGAGTTTATTGGCGAGTTCTTCCACCAGGTCCCTCATTACCTGAGGTGGATCCCACATGGTCTCATAGACTTAATGAAGATCCCAGTGGCTCAGCAAGTCTCTAACTTCCTCCTCTTAGATTACAGGGGGGCTATTCAGCTCGTATCCCTGTGTACCAGTTTCAGAGGCCAGTTTTCCTGAGGACAACCAGTCTTACTGTTGAAAACTGAGGCAAAGAAGGTGTTAAATACCTCAGCTTTTTCCTCATCTTTAGTAACTATGTTTTCCCCCACATCCAACAACCAAAGAAGGTTTTCCTTGCCCCACCTTTTGCTATTGATGTATTTGTAGAAAAAAATTTTTGTTAACTGTAACAGAAGTGGACAGATTAACTTCAAATTGTGCCCATTTGGTACCCTGGTACAGCCTGTTCCTGTGCACTCAAGACTTCCTTCTTGAAGCACATCCATTCCATCTGTAGCCCCTTGTTTTCAAGGGTTGTTTCCCAGGGTACGCTCAGGATCAGTCTTCTGAATAGGCCAAAATCTGCCCTCCAGAAGTCCAGCGTAGAGGTTTTGTTGATCTCCCGCCTTGCATCCCTGAGTATTGAAAACTCGATTATGGTCACTGTGCCCCAGACAGCCTCCAACCACTATATCTCCCACCAGCCCTTTTCTGTTTGTAAACAACAGGTCTAGCAGGGCTGTACCCCTGGTGGGTTAATTTACCAGCTGAAACATTAAATTATCCTCCCTACACTCTAGGAATCTCCTAGACTGCCTCTTCTGTGCTGTATTGAGCTCCCAGCAGATACCTGACAGGTTGAAGTCACCCACAAGAACAAGGGCTGGTGATTTTGAGACATCTAGATGCTTGTAGAATAATTCATCACCCTCATCATCCTGGCTGGGTGGTCTGTAATAGACTCCCATCAGGGATGTCAGCCTTGTTGACCTTCACTCTGATTTTGATCCACAGGTACTCAACTTTATCATTATTGACCTCAAGTTCTACAGAGTCAAGAGATGCTCTGACTTACAGAGCCACCCCTCCACCTCTCCTACCTTGCCTATCTCTTCTGAAGAGCCTGTAGCTGCTCATGGCAGCACTCCAGTCATGTGACTCATCCCACCATATTTCTGTGATGGTGACTATGTCATAAGCTTTGCTGCTGCAAGACCGCTTCCAGCTCTTCTTGCTTGTTACACATACTGCATGCATTAATGTACATGCACTTCAGCTGGGCTGCTGGTCTCACCCCTAACTCTGGCTCTCCATTCTTAGATTCATCAATGGAGAGCCTGGTTTCAATCCCTTCACCCTTCAAACCTAGTTGAAAGCCCTCCTCATCAGCTCTGCCAACTTATGGGCTAGAGTTCTTTTACCCTTTCTACATAGTTGAAGTCCATCTGACTCTAGCAGGCTTGGCACCATAGAATTCACCCCACGATCAGAAAAAAATGAAATTGCACTGATGGGACCAATTCTTCAGCCACCTATTTATAAGATGGGTTTTCCTATTCCTTTCTTCATTCATCTCAGCTACCACAGGAACTGAGGTGAACACCATCTGTACTCCTGTCCCATTAACTAATTGACCCGGAGTCCTTTTTGATTACTCTGATACCTCTTTTATTAATGTCATTACTGCCAGCCTGGACTACCAACAGTGGGTAATAGCCAGAGGGCTGAATTAGCTCAAGGAGTCTCCTACTAATATTCCTCACCCAGGCCCAATGAAGGAAGCAGACCTCCCTGTTGGATCGGTCCAATCAGCATACCAATCCTCAGTATCCCTCAGAGGGGAGTCAACTACTACAACTATCCTTTTTCTTTTTGTAGCTCTGGTTGTAATCCATCTCATAGATGGGATGCAACCAGGAGATCCTCCAGACAAATCTTTTTCTTGAGCTTCCTCTGTCTGACCCTCTAGGCCCAGGGCCTCATACCAGGTCTTAAAGGGTTCCTGAGGAGGAGATGAGGGTTGTGAGGGGATTCTTTTACTTCTGTCATCAGGGACCTGTTTCCATTCCACTCCATCTACTTGGTTTGCTCCATCTGCCTGAATGCCGGAGGGGCAGGGCTTCTCTGATTTCTGCTTAACTTCTGTAGGGATCAAAAGGGTGCAACTCCACCAGTCTATTTCCCTTTTACTCTCCTTCATATTTCTTAGGCTCTCTACCTCTTCCTTGAGCTCTGCCACTAAACACAGCAAACCATTCACCTGCTCGTGCCATATGCAGGTATTTTTTGAACCATCTGGTACTAATGCCAAGCTCAGACACTGCGTAGCCAGTGACCTGAACAGCTACATCCTTCTTCAGGGATCTATTTGAGTTAGCACACTCCCCCTGGTAGCAGCAGCAACAGCTTTCACTCATTTGGAGACCATTGTTTGTTCTATTTGTGGTAAACAAAAGAGAATAAAGGTGAAAAAACCGAACTACAGTCCATCAGCAAGAGTGGCTGTACCCATCCTGCGCAAACTGCCTCGCAAACTGCCGTACCCTCAATGTTTGCTGTGCTCCAGGTCACTCCCACTCCCTGGAGACTCTTTTTAATCACCCAGTAATGAGCCTGTCATGCCCCTCACTCACCTAGATTGGTTCCTCAGGAACAGCCAAGCCTGGGCAGGAAGCAGCCAAGCAGCTCTCTTTTAGACCCTTCAAAGCCCTCTCTAGCACCTGCTAATGAGCATGTCCTGCCCCTCACTCACCTGAATTGGTTCTCGAGGAGCAGCCAAGCTTGGACAGACTCTACCAGATATACTCTCCTGACTATCTGACTTTTTTGATTGTATGCTGTTCTTAAACATTAACACAACTGCTCACAAGTATTTAATACATTGTGAAAAGTCCATATGAAACCACGAGAGTTAATTAAAAAACCTTGCAAAACCATGTCTTTGTAATTATCTTGTATTATATAGCTATGCCACAGAAGAACTGGGAAGACTTATGGAGGCTGACATTAGATTTTGTCTTTTAATCAAGATACATATTTATTTTTCTGGCAGCTCAGTAGCCTGAACTGTCAATCATCTCACCATAATGAGAATACAGTATGCTATTTTCACATGTATGTGAAACAGCAAAACAGATTTTGATTCAAGACACATCTAATTCAAGACAGCCAGCACAGCTTCACTAAGGGAAATCCTGCCTGAAAAACAACTGGCCTTTTACAATCGAGTGAAAACATAAGTGGACAAGGGAAAGGTTACAGACATAATTTGTCTGAACTTCTGTAAAGTCTTTGATACAGTATACCACAACATCCTTCTGGTAAATTGGAGAGGGATGGATTTGACATGTGGACTGTTAGAGGTATAAAAAATTGTTTGGATGGTGGCATCCACAGGGCAGTGGTCAATGGCTCAGAGTTGTGATGGACATCAGTGATGAGTGATGTCCCTCACGGGTCTGTATTGGGACCAGTGTTATTTAATAAATTTGCAGGTGACATCAAGTTGAGCAGTACAGCTGACAGACCTGAAGGATGGGATGCCATCCAGAGGGACATGGACAAGCTTGTGAAATGGGCCTATGCAAGTCTGATGCAAGACCAAGTGCAAACTGCTGCACCTGGTTCAGGTCAACTCCTGGTACCAATATAGGCTGGGGAGTGAACCGATCAAGAGCAGCTCTGCCAAGAAGGACTTAGGGGTGCTGGTGGATGAGAGACTGGACATGAGCCAGCAATGGGAACTTGCAGCCTGGAAAGCCAATGATATCCTGGACTGCATCAAAAGCAATATGGCCAGCAGGTTGAAGGAGGTGATTCTGCTCCTTTATTCCATTCTTGTGAGACCTCACCTGGAGTGCTGCATCCAGCTTTGAGGTCCCCAACAGAAGGACATCAAACTGTTAGACCAGGTCCAGAGGAGGGCCACCAAGTTGATCCAAGAGATGGAGCCCCTCTCCTCTGAGGAAAGGCTGAGAGAACTGGGTTTGTTTTGCTTGGAGAAGAGAAAGCTTTGAGGTGACCTAATTGCAGCCTTCCAGTATCTGAGCTAAAAGAAAACCACAGAGAGACTTTTTACAATGGCATATAGAGATATGCTAAAGAGTAATGGCTTCAAATTGAATAACAGTGGTTTTAGATCAGATGTTAGGAAGAAATTCTTCCCTGTGAGGGTGGTGAAGCAGTGGAAGACATTGCCCAGAGAACTTATGAATGTCCCATCCCTGGTAGTGTTTAAGTCCAGGCTAGATGGAACTCTGAGCAACCTGGTCTAGTGGAAGATGTCCCTGTCCATGGCAGCAGATCTGGAACCAGACAGTCTTTAAGGTGGCCTTCCAACACAGGCCATTTTATTATTTCTTAAGAAGAAAAAGGTGCTTTAAGCTTTGAAAGAGCAATATAGTACCTTCAAACACACATTACACATATCTTGCATTATTCATAAACATCATACATAACTGTATTTCCACAACAATATACAATTAATTTAACATCTCTTGAAAAACCTTTGAGGAGTTGAATTGACACTGAAATCATTATTAACCATCTCCAATTTTTACTACTTTTCAAAAATGATAACTCAAGAGAGTTTCCTGGTTTTAAAACAGTAACAGACCACAGACCTGATATACTTGGAGGCTAAAAGCTAAAGACAGTGTTTTTTCAGAAAAGAATAATGTGGCTAGTAACAAGTAAGTACAAAAAGAAAATGAATGTACAAACAAACAAAGCACTTGCCAAATTGCTCAAAGGAAATAAAAAAGTTTAAAAACTTTGCTTCTGGGTGCCATGATCTGGCTTTCTGTTCTAACTCCTGTCCTCAGTGCTTTCTTTCCTTGCTTCCCAGCCCTCTGTTTCTCCATCCTTCTGACCCAAACTGAAGTACCAAGACAAGTTTCCACAAAAACCCCAGATAGCCTCTTTCCTGCTGAAAGAGTGAAAGGATACATGCCTACATTTAGGCATGCTTGTTGTTCAGGGAACACAAGTTTTGCCAATATAAATAAATGAATGGAAAGACTTAGTGAATAAGAGCATTGTGGGAATTATTAGTGTTCTGTTGATATATACCTTTGTGCTGGTTTAAAGGTAAACCGGCAGGAGAAATGAACCCAGCTAAGGAGAGATTAAAAGTCAAAGTTACAATTTAATAAAAAATATTATAATAAATACAATGACACAAAGAGAAATTGCTTTTAACCCACAAAACCCAGAAGTGTAACCCAGTGCCCTGGGGCACAAACACAAAGGGGTTTTGTTAGCTCCTGTGCTGAGCCCCACATGGTTCCCCTGAGTCCAAAACAAAAGGAGGTAAAAACCCTGTTGGTGCAGATGATGCTTGCAGTCTGGTGAAGAGTGGTGTTTGTAGTCTGATTGAGAGTGGTGGCCTTCTCCTGTCAAGGTTCTGGTCCTCCTTTTGGTCCAAGGAGTGGTTCTTTGAGGTCTTCAAACCCCAAGATTACGTACCCTCTGGCCCAGGTGGGAGCACCCAGTCCCTCCCCCAGGGCGGAGAGTTACACAACGGCTGATCAGACTCTGTGAGTCAGGGGAGGGTATTTTGGAATCGTTGATGGCCCATTAGCAGACACACCCGCTCAAGCTGGGTGTGAAGGTGCTAACAACTCTCTGGAGGGGAGTTATCACAGCTGTTATCTCACAGGTGTCTTTCACACCCAGCTCACACCCTGAGGAGTTGGGTGTGTCCTGGGCAGCTGCTGCAAATGGTCCATTGTTAACAGTTCTTGGGAAATGAATAGAGGGTGTGGAATACATAGTTTTGATCACCCACACAGTGAGAAACTGGTCCCACCTGCTAAACTAGGACAACCTTTAAAACAGATGACTTTTTCATTATTTCATAGCTATACCTGAACTTCTCCTTGTCACTCCATGTCTTTTATGTTTGTCCAGAATTTTTTGTATTATCATCAAAATGAGAGAAGCAGAAGCAAACTTCTGTCACTTTCATCTCAGGCATAAGAACCAGACAGGCAAGGTTTTTAAAGGTCCTGAGGATTGGTAGTAGTTTCCATTGATTCCAAGGGGCCCTTTATATATTTAGTATAATTCAAACATTTGGGTGAAGAGCTTGAGTACAGAGATTTTCGTATTCACAGTATAGTTAATGTGACTGTGCAGCAATTATACAAATCCCTCTCCTCTGGATGGCTAATAATAAGATTGTCTACACTGGTTTTCTCATTGTAAGACAATAAACTTGGGTTTTGTGTAGCAGCCAGAGTGCAGGGAAATACATAACAGGGGAAAAATGTGCTGTTATATATCATTATGCTAACTGTACAGCAATCTGGAGAATACAATTCCATTTTAGTATGACATCCAGTGAGCACTTAGTTTCATCATGGCCTATAAAGTATACTTTTTCTACCCCAATTATATGAATTTTGGCAGAAAAAGATGCATTAGCTTCCACCTCAAGCTGTCAGGGTTTGTTTTTTCAAAAAATCAAATAATTTTCTTCTATGATAAGCCATAAGGGACAAATCTGGAAACATACAAGGCCAAGTCTGAGTTAACATACACCCTTTTCAACCCCTTTAACTTCAGTGGTATTGGCCAGGATTGTTAGTTAAGTTGGAATCTGGCCCAAGGAAAGAACTCTGTTTCCAACACATTTTTCTTTTGGTTTTTTTTTCTGACTATGCATGTTACAGAATTTTTAGACCATATTTCTTTATCCAAGAAATATTTGAAAGACACAATATAATTAAGGACATAAATAGAAATGACCTAATTTACTTCATGTAAATCCTGGCATTCAAAATATTATCTCTAAACATGAGGTAACATTCTTTTTAAAAAATGGCTTTCTCAAATTACACTCCAATAACAGAACACTGTCACAAGCAACAATATTCTCAGACTCAGAAGCAGTCTTCTCAGATATGCCTTGAGACACTCTCAAATACAAACAGAAGATTTTCTCTCTGTGGGAAACAGTGATTCCAGCTGCTGATTCAGTCCAGGCAACACTGTGAAAAGCCCATATCCAAATTTTCATGAACACTCTAGACTGAGATGCATGAGCTAACTGTGTCTGTCTGTCCATGTTCATGTTTGTTGTTTCCATAGGATTCTCCAGGAACTGCACATATCATTTAAATACCATGGCTTCTGTCTTGTCCTTAATTTTTTTGCTGTACCCTAGAGCTGAGGAAGCAAGAGCAACAGCCTGAGACAGAAAGTGTTGATCCCAATGGAACAAGAGTTTAGACAAATGATAATCTGAATCAGTGTTGACTTATCATTATTATATTGAATGTAAAAAAATTTCAAGGAATTTTATGATTGTATTTCAGATTTCAAGAGTGTTCCAAGAATCATTTTCTACTTTCACTACTGTGTGAATTTGTCTACAAAGTGACCCTACATCAACCTACACTGAAATTTCAGAACTCACTTGTTATTTCAGTTTCTCCTCTCCATTGGCCCATCGAGCCAATGAGGAACATCACACCTGGACTGACATAAAGGGAAGGTTGTTCCTGGCTCGATGAGCCCATGATACCTCTAGCCACCTGTAGGTGGACGAGGCCAAGGGGTGGATTTAACCATGGACACAATTTCCCAGGTTATCCGCTATTGTGAAACCCCTGAAAAGGGGATGGAGACCCCAGTGTGGGGATGGAGACCCCTAAGAAGGGGATTGAGACCACAGTGTGGGGACAGTAACCCCAGTGTGGGGATGGTGACCCTAACAAGGGTATGGTGACCCCTGAAAAGGGGATGGGATGATCCCAATGTGTGCCTCAAGGACATTTAACCTTGAGAAAAAAGGTAACTTGCATTTTGAGTTCTGTGTTGCAGGACATGAACCATCAGATGANCAGTAAAGTCCAGTGTGTGAGTGTGGCTTGGGCAGTTTCACTTTGGCCGAAGTACAGAGAAGACACCATGCTGTCCCAGGAGGGATGGAGAGGCCCAAGCCCACAGCACCGGCTCACCATCATATTATCTTAGGGAAGTAAAATGTTTGTTCTTAGTTCTTCTCTTTGCTTAAGTTTGTCTTTGGGGAATTGACTTTTTTTTTAGAATGATTTGTAGTCAGAATGGTAAAATCTGCGCTTATTGGGGAGTGGGAAGTTATATATAACTTATGTAAGTGTGTGTTATATTGTAGTTTTCTTTTAATTTTCTCTTTTCTGTATAAATACATGTAGTTAGTTTCAGAAGAAACCTTGGTTTGGAAGTTTTTTTTTCCTCTCCCTCTTCTTTCTCCCTTTGGCTGGCTGGGGGGAGGAAGAACCCTTTTTTTCTCTGTTCTTGGGCAGTTGGCATTTTGCCAGTTCAACCCAAGACACAGGATTTAACCGAGATACAAATTGCTAAAATAAACCTTCACAAACTGCAGAGAGTAAGAAGGTTTAACCAGATTTGTGCAGCCATTTGCTTTTCAATTTATTAGCAATATAAGAGAGGTGTAAACCTACTACTGTCTCTTCTTAACATTTGCAAAAAGAGACCTTTTTAATCCATTGTGGCAGTGAATGCTTGCGTTTCTTTTCCTGTGTCTTGGAACTGGGTCCACTATAAATATAGTAAACAGAGTCCCTTTCCCTGAGGGTTTGTTGGAGTTTACAATCCTATTGCATTCTTCACTCAGCACACTTCTTTGGTTTAATCTTTTCATGGCCGCCAGTGTTTTGAAGATTGTGGTGAGATTTTCTTTTATCATATATCCTCTAACAAACACCTAGACAAAGGGCTTTATAATATCATTGAAATTAGCTGGCAACTAGTAGCATAAATAGATTGAATGGGGAATCTAATAGAAAACAGATTTGAGACCTAGTTTTTAGAACTGTTTAAGTCATCTTATTTGCTCAGGACCAAGGTTCTTAAACATTCAGTTCTTCTATGTAATGAAAGCATGCCCACCTAATATTTCTGATGGAAGTTTCTCACAGATCACATCAAAGATTTTTTGCTCATGATTATATGCATTTTGAGGAAAAGGTATTAAATTCTGCTTCCAGAAATCACTCAGGTACGGGGGAAAAAAAGTTGGAGAGTTAATGGGGGTATAGATAGATACAAAGCAGAAAAGATGTTTTCCTGAGTTTTAACTTCTTTTTACTTCCTCAAGGTGTCTGAATATTTTTCAAATTTTTCATTGTAACATAAAGTCTAGGCTGTCTCCTATCATGCTGGGTTTAACCAACCGAAAAAAGAGGTTATTGCAGTATTAGAAAATACTATAGGTATTTTAGTGTTTTGCTTTTTCTTCTTAGATGTCTTACATGATGGAAGACCAAAGGAAACAAGAAATAAAATCAAATGCTAGACTGTGTGACAGTATTTTACTTGAGAAGATTGAATATGTGAAAACTGTGTAAAAAAGATGTTTGAATATACTTTGCTTTGAACAGTTAAAAAAAAAAGTAACAAATTTTGCTAAGGAAAGAAATTGTTGCTATTATTGCCTTTAGTCTTACATAGGAGACTAAATGAAGATTTGCCTAACAAGTTACTTGATCAAGAGGCCCAGTGGTGAGTTTTCTTCATATATGATACAGATCATCATTTTAAAGAATAATAAAGCTGTATGCATGCCATAAGGTGGATCTATGTCTTTTCTTGAAAACTTTCAAAACAAAAAAGTAATTAACACAGAAGTGCCATGCCAGTGAGGATAACTAGTAGTTTTTCTGATGCTCAACACTATAGAAAGGCAATCCGTTACATCTCTCAGATTAGACAGCTTGGCTGCAGCAACATGGGATTTCGCAATGGTCTCCAATTTGTAGTATATCAGGAGTCATCTGTCAGCAAATCCTTTGCGGCAGTGAAGCAGAGGAATGTCATTGTGCCAATAAAAGATGTGCTGGGTTTGAGGTACAAAGACTTGTCTAAGGGAAGAAAAGGAATTCAGATAAAGCCATTTATAGGGTAAAATTTTTGATATAACAAGTCCACATAAGGTCCCACAGTGCACTTAAACCTCACTTGAATTAAATTTTAGTATGCATTCCCTGTGCAGTTGGGGTAGGAATGTATCTGTTATGGTCAAAGGCAAAGTGTGGAGAAGTCAAAAACTCACAGAGAGCAAATGAAAATAAACCAAAAGAAAACCAGACTCTGTGAGTCTTGTTTTACCTGTCTAGACTTTCTGCCTAGATTTTTCCATATACCCACATTGTTATCTGCAATATCCACATGAAGGGAAGAAGAGAGGTGGTGCTGATCTGTTTGTTCTGGTGTTTAGTGATAGGACATGAGAAATGGATAAAAGATATTTCAGGAAAAGTTTAGATCAGATATTGACAGAAAAAGTTCTCCACTGAGAGAGTGGTCAAGCACTAAATCCGGCTCAACAGGGAAGTGCTCATAGTGACAAGCTTGTTGGTGTTCAAGAAGTGTTTGAACAATGCTTTTAAATATATGATTCATCTTTTCAGTTGCCCTGTGTGGAGTCATGAGTGGGACTCAATGATCCTTATGGGTCCCTTCTAGCTAAGGGTATTCTGTGATTCTACAGTTCTATGATTCTGTTCTGTTTTCAAGCTGCTACTTAACACTGTTCGCCTGTGGAATATTTTAATTTACCTCAGTCTGTCACCCTTCAGTGTTTTCTGATGTGATAAATCCTATTTAGTTTAACTAAAACTAAACTAGCTTAAGCAAAAATACTGCTCAGATTCTTATTTTATTCTGTCTCCAGTGGTTATCAAATTATATTCCCTGTAGTATGTAATACTAAACGCAAAACTGAGACCTATCTGAAAAGTGCTGGTATTAAGTAATAGCTCTATGGTTTTCAGAGGAAAAATGGAGTGGTTTTCCTTAGTAAAGTAGATTTCACCCAGTCAGTGTTACACACAAATGGAAAACATCCTCCTTTATTGTTACATCTCCATTTCATTTCTTGTCTGCAAGGGAGCAGGCTTTTCCTGAACGACATAGGAATCTGGGTTCCCATGGGTTCTGCTGATGTACCCATTCAGGCACGTATTGTCTAAACCAGGCACTTCTGTGCAGTTAGATTTGAAGCTGGAGCCCACCAGCTCCATCCTTCCTCCCCATCCAGCAGCTTTTCAGAGGCAAAAGAGAGTTTCTCCTGCATTTCAGTGTTGGGTTGAAGCTGGGAGCCTGCCCTGGGAGTCAGATAACAAAATGCAAAGCTTTGGGCAGCTCTTTCCTAAGGCTTCCTCAGTGGTGCACATACCTGACAGGAATTTAGCTCCCTTTGAGTCTCTAGTTCCCAGGGACAAATTGGATGTCTGTTAAAACAGAAAAGATAAAAACAACCTGATGTTCACTCCTGAGTGTTGGGCTGCATACCTATTCTTACTGTCAGATAAGTTAAATAAGCATATCAGGGGGCAGGCCAGGAAGTACTCTGCAGCCCAGCTATCAGGGTTTACTCAGGTATGTAAAAGCCATGATAGGCTTTTTAGAACCTTAGGTTCTACCTCAAGTTTAACATGTCCTGAATTGTGCTATCTCTTGTCCCTCTCTACAATGTCAGAGCTCCAACAGTAGGACCAGCAGTACCATTTCCTTAGCAAACCCAAAGGCTTTACCAGTAAAGTGAGTTTCATAAGAGTTTTTTCAAGTTGAGGTCCACACAGAATCCAGATATCTCACATCCTCAGTAGCTCCTTAAAGATGCCGAAAACATCTGAAAAGCTTCTGCCTGCTTCTGCAGAGGTAATGCTGAAAATGTGCCTATGACTGACTATGTGTACTTATGTAAATGTAAATGCTTTGTTAATAACTGCAGTAACAATATATGGGACTCAAGCAGTGTTCCTATCTTTTACAGGAGGCATATAATATAACTGGTATTTCAAACAGANGAACTAAAGAATTACAAAAATAAAACTGAGCACTTGGAGCATTGCATGATCACTACAGAAAAAGTTATGCTTTAAAATTTATTTAATCCTTTACCTAGATCTCACCTCCGTTCATCTGAACCACTCTAACATACATTTTGAATGTTTATAGTCTGCTTGTATGCAGACTATCCAAATTAACATGAACCTGGCTACCACAAACAAGCAGCTCCATTTGTTTAGGCCAGAGGTATATAAAATGAAGACTGAATTTTCTAGTCATTTGTACAAAATCATATATAATTACAGAGAAAAACTGGTTTACATCCATGAGGCTAAATTTATGTCAATGTAAGTATACACTAGGGCCACATTAGCTAAAAGAAATAGGTTGAAAGAATGGAGAATTTAAGGGGGATTGAATTTTATTTCAATAAAATAAAGCCTGCTGAAGAGTCATGACATTATAATCATATGCTACTACTTGCTTCAGATAGTAATATTTAGAGAACCTTAGGTTTGTATATTATTTTAATTATAAGATTTTATATCATTCTACATCTCTCTTTCAGCTGCATTCTGTCAACATCCACATTGACGTGTATTGAATATGCAGCTTGTATTTTTACAATTACTAGCAGAACACAGTTACATTATCAATTTCATAATAAAACACTTAGAGACAGCTTACACACTTTCATTGCACTATATGACTTAACAGAAGTGTAAATATAGTTAAAATATAACAAAGTATACACAATTGGAATGCTGTTAATTACAATAATAGTTACAAAATTGTCAGAAAGAGTAAGACCACCTCACAGAAATGATATCTCTCACTTTATGAAACATAATATTTTATGAAACTATTATGAAATATATTATGAAATGCTAGCATCAGAATCTTACATATCACTCTAGGAAAGAATGTTGTAAACTTTTTACACATGAAGACTATGATCACTCTGTGTCATATCAGAAAGATATGTTCTTCAGAGTTTGAATATTAGTACTAGCATGTTACTTTTTTTATTAAAGCCTTTGATGAAAGGTTAGATAACTAAATTAACTTATAGTCTCTAGAAGGTTTTCATCTATCTAGCAGTTCTAAGTTCAAAATTAAGTAGGCATTTTCAAAGCCCAGTGGATAGCAACACAACATAGATGTTAGAAAACATGAACATGTAATGTTCAGATTTCTAAATTTTATGCCCCTCAACTATTAAGGCTGTTCTCTTTCCCAAATAGTGTCATGCGTGTGTTCTATGAAAGTCTTATTCTTGACTCACGATGGGGATGCCAGTACTCAGGCCAGGGCCTTGTTAGTGAACTCATTATTTCTCTGCCACCCTAACCCCTGCAGCAATAAAATATCTCTTTCATAAGATGTGCTGCAGCACCTCTTCAGTGCTCACAGATGAGCCTGCCCTGCAAAGGTGTCTGAAATTTTGCTGAGGAAATTCCAGATGAAAACAAGAGTGGTGGTGTTGTGCATAGCATGTCTAGTGGATGTGATCAGCCTGGATGTGCTGTTCCCATCTGTATAAACATGCAGTCCATGAGCGCATATAGTTTTCACAGCAAGGGGGGTTTGACACACCCTAGATGTTCTGACCTCACTGAGACTATACAGCAGAAAGGGTCCCTCCAATGCTACCTATCCATCGTGCCCATGTGATTGTCATGCACTCACAGTGAACTGTATAATACTGACGTTATAAGAGAAAGCAATTACACAGGCCATCTTTGTATGACTGTAACTATTTGCCCAGACGTCCAAAAGTCATGGCACCCAGTTTGACTATTGCTTCCACTGAGTTGATATCAAAAAATTCTAGAAAGTTTCTTTCTTTTTTGATAAGAAACAATTTATGTTGTCTTCTAAAAAAACAGTTGCTTACTATAGTCAGGGTATGTAGAGCATTTTTACTGTTAGAATAACATCTCATCAGTCTCTGAAAGCAGCTTTTTGTCTAGTTTTACTTTCACTGTTCTTACTCTAATGAAAATAAATGGACTATAACATTTGCCTTTTCTTTGCCTTGTTCTGTGCCTTCCCCAAAGCAAAAACCAAGCTCTTAAATTTTTCCAACTCATTATGAGCTTCCACTATGGTAACATTTGAATGTGCCTAAACTGAGCACATGTACTGTCTTCTACACAAAGCATGTGCACACGTGCACACACATACACAGAAAAGTTTTGTACTGAGGTAGAGGCTGTTTGATGAAATTAATAACAGATCAAAATAGATCAAAGAACATTTAGCACCAATGCATACAAGCTTTCATAATGTGGGTATTTTCAAGCAACGGTGTGTGAAAGCTCTTCCAGGATAGATTCTTTTTTGAGTTCCTTGAGTTCTATGAATTTCACGAGTTACTTTTTTGCTTATAATACAATTCTGTCCCTCAATACTGAAAATCTGAAGTTTTTCTGAAGCTTCCTCCTTTAAGTGATTCTTTCTTAAACAATGTTTCAGGTATCATTGTTGCCAAAATGCATGTGGTCATTATATAACACTGCAATAGAATTCCAAGTGTTTATTGCCAACCGGAAGAAATTTTGTGGTAACTTTACATACAGCATTCAAATGCTCTTTAGGAGATTCCTTTCCTTCCTAACAACACCCTAGGGTACAAAATGCATGTTTAATAAACTCACAACAGATGTCAAATAATCCAAAGCATCTGCAGGGAGTCAGTTAGACTTCTGTGACCACTTCTGNACTTCTGGGTCCCCTGCTTAAAAAATATATATGTGAAACTGCCTATGGACAGAGAGATAGGTTCATACCTATGAAGTTACACAGACACAGAGACACACAGACACAGACACAGACACACACACACACACACACACACACACACACACACACACTATGCATTATTGTTATTATATGTGCATTATATATGCCTGTGTGTAAATATTCACTGACAATGAACGTTTAAAGAACAGGGTGAATATAGAACAGAAAAATTACTATTTTTCTCAATATCAGGAATAACTCTACAGAGAGAGAGAAATTTTTTTACAGTAAAAATAACACAGAAGATACAGAAAGTAATGGCTGTAGAATCTCCATAATTCTATATTTTCTAGATTAATTGGATGAAAATCTCCAAGGAAAGACAAATATCTCACTGGCCTCCCTTGAGCTGGGGAATGGACTAGAACTTTACCTTTAAAATTATTTATAAAAAAACTGATAAAGACAACTTTTCCACATGGAATATAGAAGCCCCTGAAATTATTTTTAATTATTTCAATTATTCTGACATAGGTATTTAGAAATTATGTATTTTGCTTTCACTTAGCTAAAAAAACAATGTGGTCTCATCCTCTGGAGCCTTTGCAAGAACAAATTGCATGAATATACTAGCTGCTACTCTTTTTCTTCTAGGCATATCTCTGCAACAAAATTCCAGGTGTCTGCAGAATGCTTTTGCTTTGCCACAAGCACAAAGAGGTACAAAGTACTAGTACTTCACACAAAGTATGTTCTTAGCACAATCTATTTTTTCTGCAACAGTGAAATGGGCAAGCCCTTACTTAAAGTATGAAAGAAAAAAATACAGTATTTGTAATATACAGTGAATTTATCATTTCCAGAAAAGTTTGACTTATTGCCTATTTGCTATAGTACCAAAGATTCAAGCAAAGTCCTAGAGTATGAAGGGGTTGTTTTGTTTCATTGTATTATCTGAATGTTTCTGTTGAGAATTTGTGATTTCATGTTTGCTGGCATGTTCCAGATTCTCTCTGTTTATCTCCTTCTTTTAAGCAGTCTTTAAAAATATGCATATTATATCACGTGATTTCATGAATCATAAACAGACCTCCAAAGAGGTTTTTTGGTCTTTTTGCTTTCCTTATGGGCATTAGAAGTCTATAACTACAGAATTTAATTCTCTGCAGTTGTAAGAGAAAGCCATATGTCTAGGTTTCTATCAAGTAGAATGTATGTATGTACCAGTTTGCTATCTTTAAAACTGAGTGAAGGTAAGAAAGACATCAAAACAACTGGAGATAAGTACCTATTTAACCTACAAGGTCATTCATATTAATCTTTTCTGGTCCTGTTCTTCTTGGACTTGTTTGGTTTCCTGCATCTCTTTCTGATTTTATGACAGCAGTTCTGATTTACTTGTAAAAAAAGTAGTAGGCATTTTTAGAGTAATAGTATCTCATGGCTGGGTTTACCTCCAATCACATTGAACAGGTCTGAATTTAGCACCTCCTCAAAATCCTGCAAAGGTATTCTATATTAATACGCTTTATAAAACAGATTATCTTAATTATAACTAAGTCCTTTGCAGTTATATATAAGTTTCCATGAAGTCTTACAGAGATAACTATTTCTGTCTTTAAAATTTTTCTGAGTAAATTTTCTTTATTTGAGAGACAAATCTATAACTGGCATCTATCTGATGAAAATATCCTTCTCTTCAGTAGTTGTTACACCAGAGCTTCTTTGGTTTCCTGAAACAAAAGATTTTATTGAAATCCCATCTAGCAATACTGCAGTGTGCCTAGTAAACCCTTGCTGCTCAGATAAGCATCTCCTATATTTCAGAAGAACACAAGGGAATACAATAGCCATTCTGAGAGTTTTCTATGGATTTTTCACACCTGAAAATAGCAATGTACTAGTACAAGGGATAAGGCTT
>VWZD01004941.1:12367-23689 GCA_013396695.1 Sakesphorus luctuosus | reverse complement strand
GAGTGCTGAGGGATTGGAATGGGCTGCCCAGAGAGGGGGTGGATTCCCCATCCCTGGAGGTTTTTAAGCTGAGCTTGGCCGTGGCACTGAGTGCCATGATCTGGTAAAGGGACTGGAGTTGGACCAAGGGTTGGACTTGATGATCTCGGAGGTCTTTTCCAACCCAATCCATTCTATGATTCCCGGTCCTGCTTTATTTGCTCCCTGCTTTCATTTCCATTTTCCATTAGGGAATAATTCAACACCTGCCTGTTTTCCAGGGGCTGGAAAGTTGAGATGAGCAAACTTGTAAGGAGGATTAATCTCTGTGAACTGCTCTGAAATCCTCAGGTGATTGTTGCTTTACTCACTGAGCAAAACACATTTTTCTTGGCTGGTGTCATTATTGCTCTGCTTTGTGCCCTCCTGGAATATTTTGTGCAGTGGCATTTAGAGAATCCTGGAATGGTTTGGCTTGGGAGGGACCTCCTGGCTTTTTTCTGCTCCCTGAGAATGGCCCTCCAGGAAAAGGAGGATTTTCCTCCCCCAGTTTGCTCCCCCTTCCCCACTGGGCTGGTGGAGATGCAGAGACCAAACTCAGGGCTGTGTTTTGATCCTGAAAAAGTTGAGAGAGGGAAAACAGCCAACCAAGCCCTGGAGAAAAGGTTTAATTAGAGGAATTTGGGGCAAAGTGTGGTTGGGGGATTTCTGGCTGAAGTGTTGTCCTTCAGGTTGTTTTACAATCCAAACAACACACAGAGTGCTCTAAAAAAAAGGAAACTTTTTGAACAAAAATGAACTGTAAGTGAGTAAAACTGGTGTTCTGTGTTGCTCTGTTTGGAGGACCTGGTGAAACACAGGATAGTTCCCTCTTTGCACATTTAAATAATCAATTTATATTGTAGATTAAATTTCTCCAGCTGTATTCTAACCTTGTGTCCTTAAAACTGAAGTTTTTCCTTCAATGCCACCAAATAACTAAATTAATACATCACACATTGCAATTCTTCTTTACTTTCCCCTGAGAATTACTTAATACTTTGGTGACCAGTCTCTTCTTAGTCCATCATTAAGGAATTTTTGTGCTAACTTTCATTTTGGCAGCTACTTGGTTGAATTTATATTCTGATGTTGGGCAATGAACTGTTCCACCGTGAACATTTTGAACACATCTCCTGATTTCTGAGTGTTTGCTTCATATCTGAGGGCTGAATTATGGCTTTAGCCAGGACATTATACAATATGGGAGGGAGTGTCGACCTGCTGGAAGGCAGGAGGGACCTGCAGAGGGATCTGGACAGGCTGGAGGGATGGGCTGAGTCCAATGGGATGGAGTTCAACAAGGCCAAGTACAGGTCCTGCCCTTTGGCCACCCCAAGCCCTGCAGCGCTCCAGGCTGGGCACAGAGTGGCTGGAGAGCAGCCAGGCAGAAAGGGACCTGGGGGGACTGAGGGACAGGAAGCTCAAGAGGAGCCAAGAGTGTGCCCAGGTGGCCAAGAAGGCCAATGGCATCCTGGCCTGGATCCAAAGGAGCGTGGCCAGCAGGCCCAGGGCAGTGAGCCTTCCCCTGGCCTCTGCCTTGGGGAGGCCACACCTTGAGTGTTGTGTTGAGTTCTGGGCCCCTGAGTTGAGGCAAGAGATTGAGGGGCTGGAGCGGGGCCAGAGAAGAGCAACGAGGCTGGAGAAGGGAGTGGAGCACAAGTGCTGTGGGGAGAGGCTGAGGGAGCTGGGGGTGTTTGTGCTGGAGAAGAGGAGGCTGAGAGGTGACCTCAGCACTGTCTGGAAGTGCCTGAAGGGAAGTTGTGGCCAGGTGGGGGTTGGTCTCTTCTCCCAGGCACTCAGCAATAGGACAAGGGGGCACGGGGGGCTCAAGCTCTGCCAGGGGAAATTGAAGTTGGAGAGCAGAAAAAACTTCTTTGCAGAGAGAGTGCTCAGGGATTGGAATGGGCTGCCCAGAGAGGGGGTGGATTCCCCATCCCTGGAGGTTTTTCAGCTGAGCTTGGCCGTGGCACTGAGTGCCATGATCTGGTAAAGGGACTGGAGTTGGCCCAAGGGTTGGACTTGATGATCTCAGAGATCTTTTCCAACCCAATCCATTCCATGATTCTGTGATTCTGTATTCTGCTGGGGAAAAGTAAATTGGCTGTGGATGAATTTCTACTTTCCTCTTCTGGTTTATAATCAGCAGTGGATTGGTGAGAACTGACAGTCTGTGGCCACTCTGCAATCATTTTTATACCTTTTCCTCTCTCAGGTGTATAAAAACTTCCCTAATTTTCCTGCATCAGAAAGTTAATGTAAGAGTTGAGCATCCTGCAAGGATTTCCTCCAAACCAGCAGGAGCATGTGCTGATTGGTGAGAGGATGTAGGCAATGAAATGGTCCAATAATGTAACAACACAGGAGTTTAGTTTTAAATTCTGCCCCTCTCTCCACCCTCAGAAATCTCAGCTGGGTCCAGAGAGCTGACTGTGACTCCTCTGAGGATGCAGAGCTGCAGTCCTAGCTGGGAGGTGAACTCAGCTCTGGGGCTGCGTTCCCTGAGTTTGGAACAACAGGGGCCCTTTGCCCACTGCAGCAGCACAGCCAGCCTGGGCCTTTGGACACACCTGTGCAGGTGCTCATGGGGCTGCAGAGTAAGGCTGCAAACACTGTTCTGAAAAACAGCTCTTCCCTCTCCTTCTCCTCCTGCTCCTTTTCTCCTTCTCCTCCTGCTCCTTTTCTCCTTCTCCTCCTGCTCCTTTTCTCCTTCTCCTCCTGCTCCTTTTCTCCTTCTCCTCCTCCTCCTTTTCTCCTTCTCCTCCTCCTCCTTTTCTCCTTCTCCTCCTCCTCCTTTTCTCCTTCTCCTCCTCCTCCTTTTCTCCTTCTCCTTTTCTCTTTCTCCTCCTCCTCCTCCTCCTCCTTTTCTGCTCCTCCTCCTCCTCCTTTTCTCCTTCTTCTCTTCCTCCTTTTCTCCTTTTCTCCTTTTTTTCCTTCTCCTCCTCCTTTTCTCCTTCTTCTCCTCCTCCTTTTCTCCTTTTCTCCTTCCTTTCCCCTTTCCCCCCATTCCCTTTTCACTTTCCCTTCCTTTCCCTGTCCCTCCCCTCTCCCATCAGAGCTGGAATTCCCTCTTTCCCAGTATTGTGACCTCCCTCCAGGCTCCTCCTGGTGCTCCTTTGAGCCCCTTTCTCCAATTGCCTCACTCAGAGCTCCCTCTGTCCCTTCCTGTCAGCCTTGGGGGAGAGTTTTGTGACTCCTTTGGTACCTGATGATTGAGAACAAAAAAATCCTGTGATGTGAGTGCTGAAGCAGGAGCATTATTGCCATTATTGCCACCTGAGTGCAGCTGCCAGGATGGGGGGGTCTCTTTTTCTCCCTCCATCTGCAGAACATAAAACTTCTGCACCAAAAAATTAATGTCCTGTTGATTTTTAAAATCTGCTCTTAATGTTTTGGTTGCTCTGCCTTCTGCCCCTGAACTAAACCCATTCAGTTTTCATGGACCATGTGCTAAATAAGAACAGAAAATATCCCCTCTCTTGTGGAAGACTGAACTGGAAATTCTGGATTAACAACATCTACTTTGGGGTTTTTTTGCCTTTGAAACAGGCAGATGGGATGGTTTAACATATCATTTCCTAAAGTTTATTTTGACTGAATTCTGATGTCAAGTGGTATCCCAAGCAAATAGTTAAGAATAAAATACCATATTGCTGACTTAGAACTCTGTTGCTGTTGGTTTAAACTAACTCTGGTGATAAAATCACTCTGTTGGCACAGGCTCTGTGAGCAGAGCAGGAATTGTTTGTGTAGAGTATTTTATACCAGTCGTGTTTTCTGCTGTTACATCAATGGAAAACATCCTTTGACATCTTCCCCTGAGCTCCCTGCCTAAACCAACTGGATCTGGAATTCCATCTGGCTGCTCCAAAGAGACTCTTCCCTCTATTCCCCACCCAAATCCCTTCTCAGTAAATGAAGGAGCCACTGAAAAGGTTTAAAGTTCTTTCAGAGGACAAATCATTCTGCTTTTCCAGTTGGTAGAGCACTGGTCCTTCCTGCCTACCTGAGGCTCTCCAGAGTCATTGGAAGCTTTTTCTAAAATTCTTGGAGTTGTTGAAGCAGGTTTGGCTCATAAATGCCCACAGCCCATGGCCCAGGGAGTGGGGCAGGGAGCAGGGAATGCTCAGGTGTGGATGTTGGAGGAACCCCAGGCCCAAGAGCTCAATAACAGAATAAAGCAGAGTTTGATGCTCTGGGATCTGTCCTCTTCAGAAATATCTTTTTTACCTCTTGGAAGAATGCTCCAAATGAGGGATTCACCCTATGGAATGTTAGCTTAGTGTTAACTTGTGTCTTTTAAAATACAGGTTTATACAATTCAGTCAGAAAGGAAAATAAAGAGAGCAGAAATGGGTCAATAACTAAATAATTAATCACTTTAAAAGAAAAGAGGGTGAACTCCTGGTAACAGTGGAAGATCTGAGTGCTGGGTGATTTCTCTGATCCTTTTGAAGCTGCACAGCTCAAGACAGGAGGCTCAGTTTGAGGTGAGTTGATCAAACCACCCCATGGAAAAAAAGCATGGAAAGCTTCCCAGCCCACCCAGAGCAGGGTCTTGGCTCTCAGTGCCTCAGACTGATCTCCCTGTGATTCACACAGGGATGAATCTTCTTTGTTCTTTGCAGAAAAATAGGGGGAAAAGTTGCATGATGGTTCAGTGTTTCTTGCACTGTGCTTTTTGCACAGCCCACAATGGATTGATTGTGGAGGATGCTGAAAACCAGCAATATTCAGCTCCAGGTGTGCAGGAGGTGGAGCTTGGACAACATCCTTGTGCATCCTTTGGTGGCCAGACAGAAAAGATCTGCTCCTGCTTTTTGCAGCTTTGATACAAAAGCCTGTAGTGACACTGAGGGAGGCTGACCCTGCTCATCACAACAAGTTTAGCTAATCCTTGCACTGGTAATTAGGCTCTTTGTGGGAATGTGCAAACATCTGGGTGGCCCCAGAGAGTTCCATTGTCCTCCAGGAACGGGGCAGAAGAGCTCTGGTCCCTCCCCTATCCCTGCCATCTCTTCATGTGCTCTGAGAATTAAACTGTGTGACTGACTGACCAGACTGGCCAGTGTTATGGTGGTGAGATGAACACCAGGGCACCATGTGGGCATTTGGGGGGATGGGGTGGCACAGGAGAGACCCCTCTGCCCCATCTGGGCGGTCTGTCCCCATTTAAACTCTGGGCAGGTGGCAATTTGAAACCTCCCTGCAAACAAACACAGGCTGAGCTGTGCCAGGACTGTCCGGAACTCAGGTCAGAAGGTGGTGGTTGCCTCTCACTCTGCCTTTTCTTGATAGCTCCATCGTTTCAGGTTGGGCATCAGGAGGAAGATCCTTAGGGAAAGGGTGGTCAGGCTTTGGAAGGGGCTGCCCAGGGAGGTTTGGAGTGCCCACCCCTGGAGGTGCCCAAGGAACAGCTGGACGTGGCACTCAGTGCTCTGGGCTGGGGACGGGGTTGGTCACAGCTTGGACTCGATGATCCTGGAGGTCTTTTCCAACCTAAATGATTCTGGGATATAAAACTTGCTCTGTTACAAAACTCTTTGTCACTGCAAGAGTATTCCTGGAAAACCTTTCTCTCTGCTGAAGGCACTGCACTTCTCCATTGGGATTTGCATTGCTGATTGTTTGGCCTTGGGAGGAGAGTTCTCTGTTCTCAGCACCTGATGGGGTTCCTTTCTACACGAGATGGATTTGCTTTTTCCATCCCTGAATAATTTAGGGACTATTCATAGCTTGAAATTATTACTTTGCAGAGTAACTCAGTCCTTGTGTTGGGCTGCCAGGGAATGTCCCACTGTATTTCCACCTGCAAAATACAAAACTACCGCGTGAAGTTTGTTCTTACAAAGCTTTGGGGACTCCAATGCAGTTTGCATTTCATCAGTTTATATTGTGGAGGAAGGTTTATATCAAATCTGGCAGCCCTTTTAATAGGTAGGTTCCAGAAATGAAATTATGGCTGATTCTGGTTCTAAATGTGTTGTGACTGGTGTTAAAAAAAAAACATGAAAAAAATTGTAATTTTAGTTTCACTCCATTATGAAATGGACATTTTTTGTATATAGAGATTTGTTTATATAGAGATTTGTTTATATAGAGATTTGTGTACACAGAGATTTGTGTATAAAGAGATTTGTTTCAGTTCTAGAAGGTTTTGTTATCCTCATCTGTAGCCCACTGATGTTGGTTACAAGTGGAGCCCAATTATGGCTCATAATTTGAAAAACAAACATTTTCTGGCTGACCAGAGAAAACATTTAACCTGAAATCTTGAACTGAGGTGGTGACATAAGTGAATGGGGTGCTCTGGGTTGAGGCAAATACTCATTTCTTTGGGAGATGTGAGGTGTGGTAAGGTGGGACCCTCCCAGCCCTGCTGAGCTGGGCTCAGTGGCTTAAGCTGAAGGAGGGCAGATTTAGATTAGATATTAGGAAGAAATCCTTCCCTGGGGGGGTGGGCAGGCCCTGGCACAGGTGCCCAGAGAAGCTGTGGCTGCCTGGCTTGGCAACAAAACACACAGAAAGTTTCCCTCCTGCCTGCCCAGAAAAGGGAGAAAGGAAAAAAAACCACTAGAAACTCAAAACAGGTTTACATATTTATATAGAAAGGAGAAAATTAAACCCCCTACAATATACCACACACTTACACAAGTTAGATAGAATAACAGTTTTCTACTTCTTACTGAAAACAGATGCCATCACTCTAGATCCATAAGCACCCCAAAAGACACCCAGCATGGAACAGAAAGGAAGAGTAACAATAAAATGAGGAAGTGATTCACTGGAGCAGCAACAATTTTAGTGTTTTGGAGGCAGCACTGAAAGAAATGTCTAATAATGTGCCTAAAAGAGCTCCAGGAGAGCTGGAGAGGGACTTGGGACAGGGGATGGAGGGACAGACACAGGGAATGGCTTCCCAGTGCCAGAGGGCAGGGATAGATGGGATATGGGGAAGGAATTCTTCCCTGTGAGGGTGGGCAGGCCCTGGCACAGGGTGCCCAGAGCAGCTGTGGCTGCTCCATCCCTGGGAGTGTCCAAGGCCAGGTTGGACGGGGCTTGGAGCAACCTGGGACAGTGGAAGGGGTCCCTGCCCATGGCAGGATGGGCTCTAAGATCGCTCCCAAGCCAAACAATTTTGGGATTCTGTGAACATTGCCATTGCTTGGCAGATTGTCTGGAGCTTCCCTGGAGCCTCCTACAGCTGCACAGGGTCTGCCACCTGGACCTTCTGCCACCTGGACCTTCTGCCACCTGGACCTTCTGCCACCAAGCCCTGCCCTGTCCCTGAGCTCCTTCCCAGGCTCTGGAGGTGCCTGTGGGATGCTCCTCTCTGCTCCAGCTCCTGCTCTTCCCACTCTTGCTCAGTTTTCAGTGGAAGCATTCTTAGCATTCCTTCCATTCTGCATCGTAGCTACACAACATCTAATCACACTTCTCCACAACAACAAGCCAGTAAATTAACATCATAATGGACCGTAAGGGTTTGTAATTACTCAGAAATGTCCCCAGGCTGGCAGAGCTGGGCTCTGTCTGTCAGCACTTCCCTCCCAGGGCAGGGGGCCTGCTGCCTCTCCCGCCTTTGCATCTTCCTGCAGGTGCAAAAGTTGACCTTGTTGTCCTGAGCAGCTCCTTCCTGCTCTGTTGGAAAGAGTTGTTGTGGTTCTGCCTCAGGAGTGACACCAAGGTTTGGGAGCAGCTCAGTGTGCCACTGGATTTCTTTGCTGAGCTGAAGCATCTTGGTCACTCTAAACACCATCAGTCTCTTGCTTTCTTTTGTCCTGTCCCATTTTTTTTTATTTCTTCAGGCCAACTGGCTGCAGGAATGGCTGGAAGAGCTGCCTTGGGCAGGGATGGGGATGGTGCTCACAGAAGTGGCTCTGAGAGGGAAAGGACCATAAATCCTGGAACAGTGTGTGGTGTCCCAAATCCTACCTTGGGCAGGGCAATAGCATCATTCCTGCTGTCTGTGTCTGGCAAAATCAGGGCTTATTCCCACAGGAGAATTTCCCCCTCCAAAGGGACACGAGGGCTGGATGCAGCAGGAGCAGCACCAAACTTAAATCAGGATTTTAGACTCCTGAAAGCACCGAGGCAATTCCCTCCAGAGCTTGGCTGGAGTGCCAAAAATGAGTTTTCACCCCTAATGAGGGAGGGCACTTGGGGTAGGTGGCTAATGCTGAGAGCTGAGCATCCCATCCTAGGGATAAACTGGGAATATCCACCCCTTCCAGGGCTCTAACTCCTTTCCCAGCTAATGCTGAGAGCTGAGCATCCCATCCTAGGGCTCACCTGGAAATATCCACTCCTTCCAGGCCTCTAACTCCATTCCCAGTGGGAGCTGCAAACCCTGAGCATCCCATCCTAGGGCTAAACTGGGAATATCCATGCCTTCCAGGGCTCTAACTCCATTCCCAGCTAATGCTGGGAGCTGAGCATCCCATCCTAGGGCTCAACTGGGAATATCCACCCCTTACAGGGCTCTAACTCCATTCCCAGCTAATGCTGGGAGCTGAGCATCGCATCTTAAGGCTCAGCTGGGAATATCCACTCCTTCCAGGGCTCCAACTCCATTCCCAGTGGGAGCTGCAAACCCTGAGCATCCCATCCTAGGGCTCAAGTGGGAATATCCACCCCTTGCAGGGCTCTAACTCCATTCCCAGCTAATGCTGGGAGCTGAGCATCACATCCTAAGGCTCAGCTGGGAATATCCACCCCTTCCAGGGCTCTAACTGCATTCCCAGTGGGAGCTGGAAACCCTGAGCATCCCATCCTAGGGCTCAAGTGGGAATATCCACCCCTTCCAGGGCTCTAACTCCATTCCCAGTGGGAGCTGGAAACACTGAGCATCCCATCCTAGGGCTCAACTTCCAGGGCTCTGACTCCATTCCCAGCTTATTTAGCCAGCGTTCCCTTTTGGGAAAGGAATGATGTGCTGTGAATTGAGGTTGCTGCCTTTTTGGAGAAAGGGGGGAAGGAATGAAATAATAGTTAATAGTTAATGCATATGAGCAGCGATGCTGCTGGGGTTGCTTAGCAGCCAGGGAGACAAGCAAGGGAATAAAAAGGGCTGAGTGAATGTGCTTGGAGCTGGTTCCTTGGTCTTCATGTGGAATCTGACCCATGCAGTCCCTGTTGGTTGTTTTTTTGTTTTGGGAGGGGGAGGAGATGGTGGAATTTACCACTAATGGATATTTTAGCTCTGTGGATCATCTTTATCCACTCCCCCACCCCCATCTGGTTCTCCTTTGGGGTTTTTGGAGTGTAACTTGCAAAGCTTCAGCCAAAGAGAGGTGTTAAAGTTTTGTGTGGTTTCTGGAGATGGAATAGGCAAAAAAAAATCTCTCAAAGAGATTTTTTTCCTTCTATTTAGGACTCTATCTCTGCAGTCTGGAGATCATTAGCATTTCATGGCCTCTTCAGTGTACTGCTCAGCACAGGCAGTAAATGCTGTATGGACTGGAAATAGCTCCTGCAGTCACACTTAACACTCCTTCCATTGCTCTCATTCTTGCAAGAAGTTCATTTCAGCTTCTGGAAAGCAAAAGTAGAAAGAATTTTTTTGGGGGGAAAAAAGCAAAAAAGAGGTTTTTTGATCTGCTGTGTGATTGCAAATAAACTCCCTCCCCCACGAGCACAGAAATTCCTCAATATATAAGGTTGGGTTAAAACCCACCAGGAGATAAAAATAAGGGAGGCTGACAATTTAAATAGTGATCTGCTGATATTGGGTTCTTCTTTTCACTTTTTTTTTCAGTAGAAGTTGGAAAGCTGGAAACCCTTTTACTTGTCAGGCACTTGTGGGAGTTGCAGGACTCCAGCAACTGGAATCCTCAACCCCCCACTGGAGAAGTGTGAGCTCTGAATTTTAACATGTTTGCCTCATTCCAGGGTAATTTTTAGCATATTAAAGCAGGAAAAAGGGGCACTTAGCAGAAGGGAATGAAGTGAGAAGAATCTTGGACTTGATTTGCCCATCTTAAGAAGGAATCAGTGGGGTGGGATTTTTGAGGGCAGCTGGTCCCTTGTACGTTCTGGAAGGAGTTGATGCTCTTGGCTCAGTGCCAGCAAAGATATCCCTGTAGGAATTCTGGTGGAAGGAGCAGGGGGGTCTAGAGAGGGAATTTTGGCCTGTTTTACAGGCTGGTGTTTGAGTGAGACCACAGTTACCAAGAGGTTGGTCACATTCATCTCTGCTGCTTCTGCTGCCTTGGCCAAAGTCCTTTCCTTGGCCAAGCCCTGCCATGGCAAAGCATCTTTGAGCCCCATTTCCCACAGTTTGGAGCCTTCAGTGCTGGGTTTGCCTCAAAGCCGTGGGTGGGATGGGCAAGGGGTGACTGAGCTGGGTTGGGGTTGACTTTCCATGTGGTGGGTGCAGGTGCCACCAGATCTCCTCATGGGCCAGGGGTGACTGAGCTGGGTTGGGTTTGACTTTCCATGTGGTGGGTGCAGGTGCCACCAGATCTCCTCATGGGCAAGGGGTGACTGAGCTGGGTTGGGGTTGACTTTCCATGTGGTGGGTGCAGGTGCCACCAGAGCTCCTCATGGGCAAGGGGTGACTGAGCTGGGTTGGAGCTGGCTGAGTGCAGGTGCCACCAGATCTCCTCATGGGCCAGGGGTGACTGAGCTGGGTTGGGGTTGACTTTCCATGTGGTGGGTGCAGGTGCCACCAGATCTTCTCAGCTGCAGGTGGGGGGTGTTACCCCTTGGCTGGGGAAGTTCTTCAAGCTGGGACTTTGATTTTAGTTGCCAAGCTCTGCCAGACTCTGGCCTGGCTTACAGAAGTAGCTGCTTGAACAGCTCAAGGAAAAGATCATTTTCCTCCTTGAAATATTTGTGGCTTTGCTGTTCTCGTGCAGGAAAAGTCCCCCTGAGAGGGAGAAAAATGCAGCCAAATCTAAAAACCAAGGAGTAGTTTGGGGGGCGCTGGGTCAGCAAGAGTTTAAAAAAAATCCTTAAAAAAAACCCCAAAGTTTTGAAAGATCTTATTATTTAAAAAGCACCCAAGCCTGTGAGTTTTAGTTTTCATCCAGTGGGCATAATAATTAAAAAGTTATCTATTATGTTAAAAACATAATAAATTTAAACAAAAATAAATGCTATATATTATGGTAAATAAAAACATATTTTTTTTTTTAAATTATGTTAAATAAAACATAATTTTAAACAAAAATAAATGCTATATATTATAGTAAATAAAAACATAATTTTTTTAAATTATGTTAAATAAAACATAATTTTAAACCAAAATTATATATTATGATTAGTAAAATGTATTATTTAAAACAAAAATAAATAAATGTT
>VWZD01004912.1:1928-24676 GCA_013396695.1 Sakesphorus luctuosus | reverse complement strand
TTCAAAAAAAAAAAAAAGGGCAACGAAACCTGCAGAGCATTTTTTCATTTGTTGTCTCTTATTGCAACTTATGAATTCCTTGGGACATTATTTTGTTTCTTTAGTAAATTCATTTTCTGCAAGGTAAGTAGCATTGTTTACTCAGATTTAGGCTTATGCGATATTGAACTAATTTTACATTGTACATTTCTTCGGGTTAATTTCACTAAAGAAATTTGAGAATGGTTGTTCAGAAGCACATCTAAACCAATGACCAGATGATTTATTCAGTGTCACAGTTAGACAGTTGTAGAAACTGAAAATTCTGAGTCCTTGAATTCTGTATGTCCTGTTTGCATCAGAAAAGGTATTAAGGTTAAAAGTACCAAGTGGAAAATCATACTGTACAGCTGACTTACTCTGAATAACAGAAAAAGAGTTTGACAGGCCTATTCAATCATGCAACTTTGTTCACCTCATTTCCTCTTTTATGCTTTCTCTGACTATTCTTACTCATTTAATCACTCTAACAAGGTATAGATAAATTTGTGAAACAGTTTTTCAATCACAGACCCAGTGATGCTTCAGATTTAGATTTCTTCACACAATACTGTTGTAATAAGTGTACAAAATGAGGCTTGAAAATACCCTAAGGCTACCTTGATAATATTTACCTGAATGTAGTGGATAATAGAAATTTGTAGGGAAACACCAGTGTATTCATCATTAGCTATTTGGAAGTGAGTTTAATTGTGGAGTCATAGATGCACCTCCTAAATTCTCTAATACACACCTTTTGTTGCATTTATAGAAACATTATCTGCTAAAGGCCATAAGAAAAGTAGATTCTAGTGAACTATAGGTGTCCAGATAAGATACTTTATAATAAATTATCATTCTTAATACTTCAAATTTATCTCTGTTTTTAACATTTAACTTAATTATTAAGTCCAAGGATTGCTGTAAGAACTTGTTATCATCTGTCATTTAATGGGATATTCTAGCCCAGAACTTCACTTTCTTAAACATAAGATAGTATAGAATCACAGAATGGTTGAGGCTGGAAGGGACCTCTAGAGGTCTTCTGATCCAAGACCCTGCTCAAGGAGTGCCAACTTGAGGCTGTTGCCCAGGGCAATGTACAGACATCTTTTGAATATCTCTGAGGTTAGATGCTCCACAGACCCTCTGGGCAACCTGTACCAGTGATCAGCCACCCTCACAGTTTCCTGGTGCTCAGATGGAGTCTGTTGTGTTCCAGTTCATGTTCTTTTCATCTAGTCCTGCCACTGGGAACTGCTGTAGAGAACCTGTAAACCATCCTGTCCTCTAGGCTATCTCTCCTCCAGTCCTATCTCTCTTACCCTTTTCAATTAAGAGAAATGGTCTAATCTCTTTGTCATCTTGATGATCCTTTGACTCTTTCCAGTGTATCTGTGTCCTGTACCAGAGAGAAGAGCACTGGATGCAATACTTCAAAGATGTGGCCTTATCATACTGAGCAGAGTTGAAAGATCACCTGCCTCAGCCTACTGGCAACGCTATTATAAAACATGCAAATATGTATTTACAGACTCAAAAGCAGCCAATGGGTAAGTGCAATATTAAAGGACTTTCACCTGAGAAAATGTAGACAATTTTCTTTATATCCATACAGGTATTGAGAAGTTCTGATAATTCCATTTCTGGACACTGATGACTAAATTTCCTTAGCATCCAGAACTAATAACTGTGACCAAGGAAAGAACTATGAGTAGCTGAACAAGTCCTTTAGGCCTGAACAAAACCTGTTATCTGCACTTAGCTGATTATGGACTCTTACAATATTTATCAAAATGAGCTCAGCATTGACTATCTAGCAAACACCTGATTTTTAAAACATTGATCCTGAAGAGTTCGTAATAAGTCATTGCAATCATGAAGAGATTAAACAGTGTAAGTAAAAGTGTAGGAGTGGGTTACCAATGCCATCTATCACCAAACAAGAAAGGTCGAAAGACTGTGGTGGGCTGACCTTAGCTGGCTGCCAAGTACCCACCAAGCCTCACTCTCGTCCACTTCAGAATGATGGAGGGAGAAAATATGATGGAAAAGCTTATGGCTCAAAATAAAGATAGGGAGATTGCTCACAAACTACCTGAGGCAAAACTTGACTTGGGAAAGAGTAATTCAATTTATTACCAATTAAGAATAGAGCAGGATAGCGACAAACAAAACTAGAATGAAAAACAGCTACCACTACCCATCTTTCCAGACTCAGCCTCAGTCATGACTTTTCCCTCATGCTATTTCCATGCTTCAGTGTGGGATCCCTCCCACATGAGACTATCTTTCACAAATTGCTCCAATGTGGGTCCTTTCCACTGGGTATAATGTCCCAAGAATTGTTGCAACATGGGTCCTTTCCAAGAGGTTCAGTCCACCAGGAACAAACTGCTCCAGTCTGGGTTCCCCATGGGACCCCATTCCTCCCTGCTCCTGAATGAGTTACTCTCCATGGGCCACAGTTCCTGCCATGATTCTGCTCCTGAAGTACTTCTGAGGACTCTCCACCTACTGAGGCATTAGTTGTACACAGGCAACAGGGGGACAACCTACTTCACCATGAAATTCTCCTTGGGTTAGAGGGGAATATCTGTTCCATCCTCTGTAGCACCTTCTTCATCTTCTGCAGCACCTCCTTCCCCTCCTTCTTCACTGGCCTAGTTGTCTATAAGGTTGTTTATCTCACACTCTTCTCACTTTTCCTTGTCAGAGCTGTTACCCTGTGCTTTTGACTCTTAAATATGTTACTATTGAGGTGCCAGCAGTGTCACTCATGGGCTCACATTTAGGCTGCAGTAGATCTATCTTGGAGCTGGATGAAAGTTCACTATGTCTGCCCTGCTGTCTTCTCAGAGAAGTAACTCCCCTTGTCAGCAAAACTTCACCATTTAAATAAAATATGAGTGCATTGTTAATTGTAAATGGCCACTGTTATATTTTGCTCCTGAATATGTTGTTTCCTATTTTGTAATGAAATCTAAACAACTTTGAAAAATATTTGTCCCATCTTTTTTTTTTTTATTACACCCATCTTTTTTCAAGATTTTTGCTACAAGAAAAAAGAAACATAAATTACTAGTCTTTTGGATAAAACCTTTTTTTTCCTCTGCATTGAAGGAAATATTTTAATCAACAAGCCCAAATGTTAATTAGGATTTATTTAATCAATTAATAATTGCTTTCCAATAAGCAATTGAAAATAATATATAATTCTGAAATACAAAGCTTCAGTTTAACACAGTCTATATTATGGTATCTTATTTTTCTTTTAATTATTTTTTTACTGAAACAGTACAACAGGCCTGACATAAATTTTGTATGTTTTCTCCCAGTTAACTAATAATTTTAACTCAGCAAACACTTATGGTGACTGTTGTGGTAGGTATTTTGTTTTCTTTGTTTTTTGGGGGGGAGACTTGTTTGGTTTTTGTTTATAAAATGCTTTATTGAACAAAACAAAACAAAACATTAGTAACACACTTCAGCATTTTACCTTTAATTTCAAAGCATCCTAAAATGCACTGTTTATTAACTACGAAATGGAAAGTGCAATGAAAAATAACATAGGAAATGTTAATGCTATTAGCTAGGTGTTATTCTGTCACTGGAAAATTTTTGCCCTTTTTTCAGGAATGCCACAGTGAAAAACGAAGTGCTTCAAAACAGGTGACACTTTTTAGAGGCTTGAAGTTGCTTCTATGCATGGAAAGATGGAAAGAATTATGACTGTAATATAGAGACAAAAGAAATTAAAGCAGATATAAAAGGGCTATACAAAGTAAAAAATGGCATAGAGAGAACAAGCCCAGCATCCCCACTTACCCTTCCACATGAGGCAAAACCAAAGATTTTCAAATGGCAGTTACTCAAAATTGCTAAGCAAGTACTTTTTAAAAATGTGATCATCCTGTTGTCTTAGTAATCCAGTATTCAAAATGGAATTGCAACTTTATGTTATCTTTCCATGGAAACCATTTACATGCACTTTGCAACGTTAATAACACAACTGGAGATAAGTAGTAAGAGAGGGAGAAAATGAAATCATAGGTGAGGAAGAACAGAGATCTCTCCAACTGGGATTTGTAATGAACTGATGAAGTAAAGTAGCTGAGTTACACAAGAGAACAGGTTCACGTCACATTAATTATATAGTACTTTCGCACAAATCCCCCCATACTATACAAGATGATAGGAAAAAAGACAACTGTTTGGCCCAAACTCAGACAGGCAGAGAAAGAGCAAAAGACAGGTTATTGGAAATACAATGAGCTCAAAGAGAGCTTCAAACAAATTGGATTTCACCCCAGAATAAATAAAAAAATCTATGTAGGGAAGGCTCTGCTACAAAGGTTTGGATAGGAGATAACATTCACCAGTGAGGAATACCTAAATCACTCATGACTTAAGGCACTCGGATGTTTTTAACTCCCTATCTTTTCTTTTTACACCATGATTTTGTAACAGATTCTTCTGGTAGATAACAATTCCAGCATCATTCTGTGTTGGTTTGACATTGACTAGAGACAAGGTGCTCACCAAGGTGCTCTACCACCCCTCTTCTTTGGCTGGACAAAGGAAAAAAAAAGTATGAGAAAAGGCTCGTGAGTCAATATAAAGGCAGGACAAGGAGAGACCACTCACCAATTTCTGCCATAGGCAGACTTGACTTTGGGAAATTAATTTAATTAATTACCAGTCCAAAGTCAGAGTAAGAAAATGAGAAGTAAAAACAAACCTCAAACACTTTGCCCTTCACAGTTCCTTCCAGAAACCTGGTCCAGCATGGGCACCAGGTCACATAAACCCAGTATACCCTCTGTTCTTAAAAATGCAAAGTTATGAGACTGAGGACAGAAAAATAATGGTTATGGTACGTTGAGCAGTTCTGAGCAGAGCCTTCTGCTCCTGAATTTCTGAAGCGGTATTAAAGTAAAAAATTAATATTGTACAACCTTTGAATATTAATTTTGACTTTTCCCTAATTTTTTTACTTAGTTAAACTTCCTAAATTCTTCTCTGCTGAAACTACTAGTATTCATTCTGTCTTTTTTTTTTAACATATTCAAAGAAGAGGAGATTTTTTTTTTTGCTCATTTCATCATTTATATTCCTTTGGGTTCTTTTCACTTCACCTATTTCATCACCAGCTCCATGGTAGTAAATGAAGATACATCAATAGGGTAGGTTGGCTGAAAGCCAAGCACCCATGGTGACACTCATTTACTTGCCTTCCCCCCTCTAGGAAGAGGAAAGGAAAAAATAGGAAAAGCAGGAGGGAGAATACACCTTGTGAATTTAGGTAGACTGGAAATCATTTACCAGTTACTCTCACAGACAAAACTGACTCAGCTCAGGGAATTTAGCTTTCATTATTATCAATCAAATATGAAAATTTGAGTATTGATTTGGGTATTGGAAAACAAAACCAGAGAGCGAAATATCTGCACATCTGTAGAAAACATCTTCCTCCTCCTTCCCCCCCTATCCCTTCCCAGGTCAGCTCGACTCCACTCTAGACTCCTCTCCTCCGCTGTTAACAGTGACCATCTGCTACACTGCAGTAGAGCCTTCAGCAGGGAACAGCTGGTGGCCTCACAATCACGACTTTGTGGTTTCTCTCCATCACTCTCTTTCTCCTCTGGAATGGGTCCTCCAGGAGTGCCATTCCTGACAGAAATCTCTGCCAAATCATGGAGCACACTGTCCCTTTCTTTCGTTTCTGACCTTGGTGTTCAAAAGGTTGTTCCTGACACTTTTTTCCTAACATCTCACTGCCAGGTATAATTTTTGTACTTTCTCAGATACATTTTCACTAAAGTGCCTCTCAACCAAGCTGAGTCCTCAGCTCAGCCTTAGGTCCTGCAGTGTGTCTACTGGAGACAGATGGAATTAACCATGTCTGGCATGAGAGAGGTCAAGGTTTGTAGAAAAGTGGCATAATCAAGCTCCTCTCTGTTTTAACATCAAGTCCAGCTGTTTTATGGTGTTTGGCTGCATGAGTTACCATTGTGCATGAGTTGCAATGCAATTGTTACAGCTTTGTAAACAAAGATGGGTATTTAGTGAAACAATGTGAAGAAAGCTCTGAATTGCATTCAATTTCAATGACAATATTTGTTTTCTAAGGAAGAAAAGCATCATAGAAATATTTAGTATGCAAAATAAATCGATATTTTGAAGCCAGTGAAAACTGAGATTCAAAGGCCTCTATTTTTTTTCTCGTTTAGTAAGAAATTAGCCATGCAGAATAAGGATATTTTCAAAGTATTATTCATTTATTTGTAAAATATACGTGTGCCAGTTCTCCTGAGAGGCAGAAGAAACAAAGCTGCATGCGGGCCATGCTCTTTCTGGGAGAGCCTCAGGCCAAGTTCCTTTACCCTCTCACAAGAAACAGCTTTCTTGTCATGCTTCTCTCTTGGGAGCTTTGCAGGATCACAGGCAAACTACAGATTTTCTGTTGACTGTTCTCACCACAGTTTTATCTCAGCTCTTGAGTTTGACCCACTTGTTCCCCCAATACCCTGCGGCTGCTTGATTTTGTCATGTGCTCTGAACAGCTTCAGCATCCCTTCTGTCCACTGCTGCCTTTGTTAAAGGTTTGCACCTGTTCAATTTAGTACTGTCTACCTTTGCTTCCCAAAGTCCTAATGGATATATTAATATATTAATACCTAATGGATATATTAATTTTATTTTTCTTTAAGTTCAGGTTTGCTCTAGCTTTCAGCCAGAATTTCACATCTTTTTTTCTGTTTGACGCTGTAGTCAGGGTTGTCCTGTGTTGAACTTCACTGCTTGCAAATTTAGCCTGACTCACACAGTGGTGAGCCTTGCAGAGGGGCCCATCTATAGATGTATTCCCTAGAAGCTGTAGATGTGTAGCTACCTTTTTCTCTTCCTTCAATTTCATGTTTTATTCCTCTCCTGAATTACCACATATATGGTTCTAGATCATCTTTCATTCTTTCATGCCTTTACTACAGCAAAGTATAGGTCCTTTATTGAGTCAGTTCTGATGGTTTAAATATGCTGACAAAAATGCCTCTAAAAGCACATCCAATAGGATAAATTTTTTAGTCTTTAGTTTCACAAACTGATGACATAAATTATACTGACAGAAGAACTTTTTACTGGCTGACTTTCTGCAACATCCAGAGAAGATGTTTTAGGTAAATTTAAAAGCAGAAAAGGTTTTGGTGTTGCTTGTTTGGGGGTATTTTTTTATCCCTATGTGATTGGGACCAAGACCCAGAATTTAGCACTCATGTTATTGGCCTTCCTGTAATTTTCTGGTGTCTATTTACTAACATCCATTATCTTAAATTTGCAGTAAAACCAAAAACACTGAGGTTTCCCTTCCTTCATTTCCTTTATGTGTCTCTATTTGGACCAAATTTATAATGAAAGAATTCTGGAATCCACAAAGCTATCATGATCTCTTCATCTTTCAGTGGCATGTGTTGTGTTTCTTTTTTTTTCCTTAGCTTATTATTCAATAGCCTTCCTACTAGGTTTTGCTTTGGGGTTTTTTTTCAAACTTTTTTTTTGAGTTAGATTTTCCACATGTGATATTTATTATCTTTGTGTAGTGTTATTCAGACTTAATTTTATGAGGTATCCTGTTCCATACTCTTTTTTTTCTTTTTTCTTTTTTTTTTCCAGGATATAGCGTAAGCACTGTTACAGAGTTGTTAATCGTATTTTACAACCATCATGAATTCCTTAAGAGCTCTTTAAATTTTTATATCCTGAGTTCCCCCAATACACTCTTATTCACTCCAAAATTCAAGATTTATATTCCATCTCCATGTCATACATTGGCATAATAAAAATCAGGAAGACAAAATGATAAACATCAAAATATTTGCCCCAGTGATGAACTATGTTGTGCACATGTTAATCCTATATTTGGGATGTTGCAGTTAACTCTTTCTGTGTAAGAGGTAGTATTTATTTAGCTTTCTCTCATCATAACACATTCATTTTCTTCCATAGGAAGTAACACATTTAGCATGTCTGGATTCTCTTTCTGTTTTTTCATGTCATTTCCAGTGCTTTTATTCATTAACTATTTATAAAAATCTTTAATAGGGAATAATATGTAAAATGCAATATTTATATTATAATTGACATGAAATCTACTGCTTGTAATGGTATATCAGAAAAATTAGTATGGAAAAAATCCAAATTTATATTAACAACTTATTAATCACATTATTTCTACTTCTTCTTCAACAGACTTCAAATGAGTGCTATCAGTTCCAGACTATTTCTGTTGCAGAAACTGATTTTTTATTTAACTTAGGTGTCAAAGTTTTTAAAGAATTGTTTTACAAACTGACATCATTCTGACATTAGTTAGCTCTGAGTTTGTGGCTTAGTTCATACAGAAGGAATAAATAAAATATGTTCTGTGCTGATGAAAAGCAGTTGGCTGTGATGGTTACAGCAATATGGAGGGAGCCCCCAGTGTGTGGGTATGGATTGCTGTGCACTGAATTGATAATCACTGTTATTTGGTGCAGTTTTGTTGATTTATCCACTCAGAGATTATATGCTGAAGGAAAGAAAGTGAACTTTCACTTCCCACTGTTTTCTACTGGACAGAGGTAAATACCATCATTCCAAGGAGAACAAATAATATTGACAAAAGGCTGAGCTGAGGAAGTGTAGTCCTAATTTTCTTTTCAAAGGCAATGAGTAATTGATCCACTCTTTTTTCTGAGTGGTGGCATGTGTAATGTAAGTCGAGAAGACTTTGGGTTTTCTGAGTAGCCATTTAGTATTAGTCATTTAGTATTTAGTTCATTTTTATATAAACAAAATATTATAAGGCTTGACTCCCATTAATTTTTATTGTACTTGAGTTTTATCCTCTTGAGTAAGGATAAATGAATAAATGCATTATTCTGGAATATATGAGCTTACTGAATCTAGAACTGAACACCTCATGGTCTACCTCTGAGTCTTTAATATGAAAAAAAAATTTAAAATCAGAAATATATTTTTAATTACAGATTAAGTAATCGTTGTTGTCAAAAACTTGTGAATATTTCTTTGAAATAACTGAACTCTGTTATCTGATACCTTTGCCTTTCCACTTACACATCTCTGATTAGTTTTGTGGTATACACTGAGTTTACATTCTTACTGTATCATTTATTACATCACTAACTGCCTTCCTGAAAATTCTTCTTGATTGTTTAGAAGGCAAGAAATTTGTAAGAGTTTCCTCACTCTTTTCTTAGTGGTCTCTTTCCCTTCTCTAATGTGCTTCTTATGAGTGCTTAATATCTTTTTGCTTTCGATCTTGTCACCTCAGTGTTCAATTTAACCTATTTACTGTCTTTCTGCATATGAAAGCAGAGACAAGTCTTCCTCAAGATGACTGCTCTCAAAATCAGTGCAGAGGGTTGTTCTGATCCCTGGTGACAATTTTCATCCTGCATGTGATGGGATAATGTGCTGCTACTCAATCCCTGTTCTTCTTCTATTCACCTTTGATATGCCTAAGATTCCTTTCTTCCAAATCTCTTTTCCCTGACAAAGTGATCTCAGATCCAAAGAGATCCCTTGAGCCCTCTCCAAAAGTCATCATTGGCTTGCTTCTTCACATCATCCTATAAAGATTTCATTTTTTTCCCAGTATGCATAATATCTAAAGCAATATGCACGATCTTAATATTATTCTATATATAATAAATATACTCTAGGTCTAGAGGTAGACCAGCTAACACAGCAGAATTCCACTGTTTGAGTTGAAGCATTATTCTGTACTATGAGGTAGAAAATCATCCAGCAAGCACTGCTGCTGTGCAATGGTGAGCAGGTGCTGATACCTCCTTTGTCACAAAGAGATGTGCTTTATTTCCTTGCTTCAGCTGTCATGAGTGTTGCCCTCAGAAAACACTGGCCCAACTTGATATGTTAATTATTGATTTTGATATTCCTATGGTTTTGTAATTTCAGCAAAAACAACATTTTAGCTTGAGGCTCTCTTAGGCAAACTGAAGTATCTTTGGCTGGTAAAAATAAATTTAAAAAAATCCTTTGAAAGGAAATAGATTTTATCAAATTGCTGTATCATATTATATCACTTTTTGTCATGACTTGCTGAGTCATCTCATCAGGTAGTTCAAGTCCCCTTTACTTGTGGCATCTAATATATCTGCACTTCAGAAGTACCAACAATTTCTTCATAATTATGTGAAAAATAATGTAATGTAAAAAGAGACCATAAACAAACATAGTGGTCACGAGTCTGCAAATTTATAAATCATTATTTTCAAAAGAGAAGTTATAGATAAGCCTGCTAATGAGTTTAACAAAATGAAATGTGCAAGTATATCTTAAGGAAATGGATCAAGTTAGAAAGAAATCTGCTCTTCCTACATTTCTTTCTTATTCTTCATTTTAATCACATAATTTAATCACTTTGGAAAAAAGACTCTCACTAAAATTAAGAACAGTGACCTTTCTTCTTCTACTTTCATTACAATTAAAATAATTTGACCTCAAGTAAAATAACATTGTCAGATAATTTATAATTCAGTCCTTAATACTTCTGTAGGGTTGGTGTATTTTTCTTCAATATCTAATCTTGTTATAGTTCAGTTGCTCACAATAGCAAATACCTGCTTTAATTAGTAAATTAAAAAAGAGATTTTCAGAGCTCCTTATCTTTCCAGTTTTGTTATCCCATCTGTGCATGTCTTGAAAGGAGCCAAGATATGTATAATGCTAATTAATTTTGTACCACACTAGAGCTGTTAAGCCAGGTATTCAAATCCTTTTCCCAATTCAAATACATTCTAAAGCTTAAAGTTATTAGGGCTAATGAGTAATTTGATTTACTTTAAGTTAATTAAACTGTATTTAATTCAGTTACATGAAGGCACTCTAGTAGTCTTTGAAAATACATACAGCAATAATATCCATGGATTTAAGTAAAATATTGTGTTGCAAATATTTCTCAGTACACTGTAGAATCACAAGGGGATAATGGCTTCTAGAATATTCCACCAGCCTCTGTAAAAGATGATGATTAAAACCAAACCACACAGCAAACACTGAAGGGTAAATTTAGCATATAAAATTAACACATAATATATGATTTCTGATCAAACATGAAACTCTAGATGACACTTACAGGTTGCAGCTACAACATCAACAGGGAACAGGGAAAGCAATTTTCAAAAGGAGTAAATTAGGAACTTGCAGAAAAAAAGTCCAAACAAAACTGTGTTATGTCAACTGTTGCTTGTTTCACTCAAAGGTTTACATAAACTACACGTGACAAATAAAAAATATTGACATTTCTGTTATTACCTGTCCTGCATATACCACATATATGTTTTTATTAGAAGTCCACGTATATGCATGCAAAAAACATAAACTCACTTTTAATGTTTTATAATGGCCTGAGCATTGTGTTCATTAGTAACAAACAAAACTCAGTTGTAAGCAGCAAGCTGTAACTTGGATGAATTGGCATGAGCACACCAATTCAATGTGGTGTACCACATGTATTGAGCTACACTGTTTACTTCATCAAACAAGAAAAAAAACCTTACACCCAGAAGTAAATAGTGCAGCGTCTTCATAACAGTGCAGAAAGTATTCTTGATGAGACTCAACATGAAATGCTGTTTCCTTTAGGTAGGGGTTTTTGATTTATATTCCCTATTTTCATTTTGTTTTCCTGTAAAGAAAAAAGACTGAAATACAAAAAGAGTGGGTCCCTTACCTTTAACTTTCCTTCATTAAAGTACTATTTTAAATTATAGGAATTATATTGGGGTCTCTAGATAACAAAAGTACCAAGAACCACTGAGAAAAAAAGTGGCAAGTTACCATGTCAGCTACAACTGAATTGAGATTGTCCCTCTCTGCTCTGCACAGTGGGCAGTTTTCGTTACCACAATATAAGAAAGGTGCAAAGCTACTAGGGGTTATCCAAAGGAGGGCCATAAGGTCTGGAGGGAAAGTCATATGAAGAGTGGTTGAGGTCTCTTGGCTTCTTCAGCCTGGAGAAGGAGAGACTGAGGGACACCTCATTGCAGTTACAACTTCCTCATGAGAGGAAGTAAAGTTACAAACACTGTTCTCTTCTCTCTGATGACCAGTGACAGGACCCAAGAGAAAGGAATGAAGCTGTATCAGGAGAGGGTCAGTTTAAGTAANAGATTGTCCCTCTCTGCTCTGCACAGTGGGCAGTTTTCGTTACCACAATATAAGAAAGGTGCAAAGCTACTAGGGGTTATCCAAAGGAGGGCCATAAGGTCTGGAGGGAAAGTCATATGAAGAGTGGTTGAGGTCTCTTGGCTTCNTTTGGACAATGCCTTCAGGTACATAGTGTGATTCTTGGGGTGCTCTGTGTGGTGATAGGAGTTCACTGGACTCAATAGTCCTTGTGGGTTCCTTCCATCTCAGGGCATTCTTTGATTCTGTGAGTAGCCTTAGTCTAAAGGTGCACTTTAAAGAATACGGTATTGAACTACCTTTTCCATACTGAGGAGAAAAGAGAACAGTCTTGCTAGTTGCTATGCACTAATACAGATTACCCACTTTGTACTCTAGAAATGATCTGTATGCATACCACCAAAAAGGTATAATGACAGGCATCCCAGTGATTGACGCAGCAACATTAACATTTTGTAGTCATAATAAAGGAAATGCCATTGTACATCATGTTTTGAGTTCAACATACTTGCAGTAAACAGCATTTCAAAAGTTCTAATTTGTTTGTTATTCGTGAGCTAATACCAAGAAAGCAAGATATTCTATTTCTTATCAAAGGATATGAAAAGAAAAACTAATTTATACATTTTTCTGCAATCTGAGATTAATCAGAAGAAAAAAGAAAAAGAACAATCTAAAATAACTCCCCACGTCTTCATTAAACTTCCTTTAAAGCCATATGGAGGCTCTAGAAATATAAAAAAATTTTTTATCTTATATTCATCAAAATGTAACTCCTAGTAATGTAAGTCCAATTTTGATTTCACTCTACGATGTAAATGCAACTAACTAGTGAAACTGTCAGACTTTCTGAAGATTTAATTTAAAAGAATTTGAGATGCTGTGATGAAAGTATGTGAAGTAGATATAATATCTTAATGTTAAATTCTGGTCTGTAGGTCCTTTACATAATTTAAAATTTATATAAATTCTTAAATAAATAAAACATTTACTTAGATCCCCGTGTTATTAATTTTGAGATAATTCTTTGTTTAAAAGACCTGTTTGTGTTAGCGTATTTCTACATAAAAAGCAATGTACCTGAAACTGTGATTTTGAACTGTGTGTGTGTAGATTCCTCCCTTGAGTGGGGAGATACCTCAAGGTTAGTGCTCAGGCTGAGATATTTGCCCATTGGTATGGATCAGTAACACCAATCTTTACTATTACATTTTTTATGTCTTGGGGTTTGTTTTGTTTTGTTTTGTTTTTTTGAAATATGACTTTGGCTGTACTGAATAACATGCTACTGCAGTGTCCCCCAAAATACTCCTATGAGAATTTCCATTATATTTTTTTAATAAAGAGAAACACTTTGTATGAGTGCTTCAGTCTACCCATGTGAACCCAGAATATGTTAGATTTAGCAGCACTGAAGTTCATCTTCCATTATGTTGTTCAGACTTCTGAATCTGAAGAAAAAAGAACAAATAAATGGTACTTCTGAAGTTGTTTAATTTCTTAAGAGTACACAGAGATGTTAGTAATAGGGTTGATATGAAGTTAAGGCAGAATTCACTGGATGAGCATTTAGCTAAGCAGATGTGAGAGTCCAATACTTTGTCACCAGACTCTCTTAGACATTTCACATGAGAAGGGTGTGATCCTTAATATGAACTTTACTCGTCATATGAAGATTTACTCATTGATGTTACATGGGATTTCTGAATTTGTGGTGTGGTGCAAAAGAAACCCAAAAGTTACAATAATGATGCAAGCTACAGTTAGCAAAAAAGCTGTGATACACGGTTGAGATGCAGTATTAATGTGACTCCTATTACTGGTGATGCCGAGGGGTTTTTAGTTTTTGATTTTCATATTTTGTAGATTTTAGGAACACAGTAGATGTAGCACTGTAGATTTTTAGAGGGTTACTATTTCTAACAGTTTAAGTTTAATGCCTTCCTATCAGTACCCCTGCTCCAAGAATAGGCCGCTAAGATCTGCTAATTATTTAGTCTCATTCTCAAGGTGCCAGATTAGAAGCTATCAAAGAGAACATAAACACAGAGCAGAGTGACTCGGAGCCCTGGAGAGCATCCAAAAGACCTTTGTGTGCTGAAGAAGAGGAGGAAGAGGAAGACGGAGGGTCTCGGCGACCCCAGACCCAATTCAACAGGGGGTGGGAACTGGGAGGGGACAGAGGTGGAACTGGACATGTGGACTGTAGTGATTGGAGTAATCATATTATAAAAGCTATGGAAATCAAAGCTTAGACACACATGCACGTCATCATGTATTCCTGTGGGCACTTAGCCTGTTATTAAAGGACCTTTACTTTTTACCTTACCCATATCAACCCGGCTCGGAGTCCTGCTTTGTGGGGGAGGGCATTCACGGCAACACTGGTCCCTATGGGATACTCATCACCACAACCATAAGTAACTTCAATGCCTGGGAAGACATACCAGCTGAAAAATTGGTTGAAACTACTTTAAGCCCACTATGCTCTTTAAAGTTATTTTGCTAGTTTTCTGGATTTTATGCTCTGTGTTGGACTAAGTCACATATTCAGTTCCCCTATGCTGGTCTCCCTAAATCAGGGAGATATTTATGCTCATTTAATGAGCTGAGTGAGGACCATTTACACCACCAGTGATGCACTCAACTGCTGTTTAGCTGCTTACCTGAAACAAAGACTACTCTCTGGCCCCTTTTGTGTTAAGGTACTGCCTGCTGCTTTCCAATAGCTGTGGCCAGACACACCATGAGCTTCATGGGCACATCATGATCACCAAATCTCCTCTGGGACTTTTTCCATAATATGGGTTTATTGGTGAGTCAAAGCAGAAAAGAACGTCTTTTCCTTATTTAAGTCTTTTTTTTTTTTTTTTTAATTAAGCTAGACAAACTGTTGGATTTGAGTTTTAAACAGCAAGAAGAGTAAAGACTCTTCTTCACAGAGAGAGTAATTAGGGATTGGAATTGCCTGCCCAGAGAGGTGGTGGATTCAACATCCCCTGGAGGTTTTTAAGATGAGACTGGATGTGGCACTTAGTGACATGATCTAGTAGTCAACGTGGTGTTGGATCAAAGGTTGGACTCTATGATCTTAGAGTTCTCTTCCAACCTAGTTCATTCTATGATTCCATGACTATTAAAAATACCAGATTTGGGAAAAGGAGGAAAACCATGATCTACCACTTGGGAAAACAATGCAATATCAAAAATAAAATGAAAACATGAACATGCATAAGTAACAAGGGGTGAGTTTACTGAAGGAGCAAACACAGTGTAATGTTCTTTACCTGACAAGTGTTGATAGTTGTAAATGGATATGTGTAGGTCTCAGAAAGATGGGATAATTAGTATTTGTAGTATATATATCTACTTTCTTGCTTCTTCTAGATAAATAACACTGTCCTCCTATGTCTATCCTACCTGGGGAATAGTCACCAGCTATTTTGTGAACAATATTATGTAGACTTTTTAAGATAAACACAGATGAAAAAAGAAGTGAAGAGCATAAAACTTTAGATATTAAACACAAAAAATATTATTTTCTTGCATAATTTTTCAGTTATGAATTATACTTTGTTTCAATCTAGCTGAAGTCAAAAAGAGTCATTCAGTTTCAATTCTAAGATTCTGATAGCCAGTTAATATTAGCTTGTTCTTTCACACAATTCTGAGAGAACTAGAAGAAGAAAACCACAAAAGAAAACAAAACAAAATTAACAAATAAACCCCAGAAGTATTGCATAAGCAATTCAGATACATTATGTTTTAGTAGATATATTATAAACAAATGTCCAAGTACAATACTTTCTGACCAGGCTCTTGTAGATATTCCAGCCATGGAGGCTGTAATATTTAGAAACCTTCTTTAGAGACAGTTGATGCTACACAGGAAATCTGATTTAGTGGAGTGATACAACACAACACAGATATAAGTTACACAAAAGCTTTTACATGAAATAAAGATCACTTTTTTGTCCCTTTTATTTTGAGATAAAATGAGGGATTATTTTTGTTACAGCTGTGTTCAGTCACATCCTGTATTACTGCACATCTGCAGGACGGAGGATCACTGCCACACTAAGATGGTGCTCTGTGGTGAACTTGCCTCTGGCTGCCACAAGAGAGGAGCCCCGAAGGGGAGATACAAGGACTCCCTGAAACAACACCTCAGCCTTGGCCGTATTGACTGCCATCAATGGTCCACTCTGGCCTCCAATCAGGATTCATGGAGACACACCATTCATGTCGCTGCTTCCTTTGAGAAAGCACGCAGAGTCACTCTCTAGGAGAAAAGATAACGCAGAAAGAACCGTTCCTCACCAATATTGCCAAAGGAGACTTTCTGTTCTGCCTTTTGTGACAGGAAACGCCTATCCGGCATTGGCCTTTTTAGCCACCAGCACGCTTGCAGCAAGTGTGGGTAGTGCCCTTCCCAAATCTTCGTTTGTGAAGCCTAGCCGTGAGTAGGATTTAGTAACTCACAGTACATGAGTTATTTAAGGATTGTATTTAAACATGGTATTGGTATGACAAATTTGTCTACACTGTTAGTGAGAGTGTCTGAAACACACCTACAGCACCTTTTTGTGAATGTCACTTTTGTTGTTGTTCATTAAATATGCATGCCACATATCCCAAAAATATCTGTATGATTACTGCAAAAACAGTATTCTTACTCCTGTGTAGCTAAAACTCACCTGCTCACCCACACTCAACTTCAGAAGTATCCTGCATAGCAGAGTCAGAGCTATCAAGATATAGAAACTTATACAAGTAATGCATATATTCTGAATGTTATGAGCTGTAAAGGAACTTTTTCATCCTAATGTGCAAGAATCTGCTTATTGCTTAGGTGATACAGACAAGAGTGTTGGTACTGTCATTGAAAATTTATTTCAGGAAGAAGCCTCAGTACTGTTCCATTTCCTTTTCTGAACTGAGCCTTCCCAGTGTTCAATGCAATTTATATCTATAGCAAGGTAAAAGATTTTTCTGGTAAATTTGTAGGGCAAGAATAATAAATCAAGACTACTACCTAGCATAATCCCATATATTTCAAAAGAAGAAATAACTCTTTTTACAATTCTGAATGAATTATTAAACACCGAGAGACAAATCTCCACTTCAATTCATTATTCACATTTTGTTCCAAGCATTATAGCAATTTACAATACTTAATCTTCATACAAAAATGTGTTTCTTCATGCTCCCTTACCTGGCAAATGAAGTTGCAATCTCCTTCCTACTCAAATGCAGTTTCATTTTATATGCAGTACAAAAGTCAAGGGAAATGGAAACATTAACATCATAATAACTAAGCAACTAACTAACTAAATGAGATTATTTCTTTAATTGCTAAATATCATAACCTTACTGTTCTTGGAGTGTTGGGATTTTTTTGTTTGTTTGCTGTTGTTTTGGTGTTTTATTGTGCAATGACTCAGCAACAATCAGGAGATTTCATATTTTGAGGCCATGTCTCTAAAAATATCATTCTGAGGGTTTCTCTAAATATGAACTTGGGTGCCAAGTTCCTAAACAGTTTAAACTTACAGAAAATTCCCTTTGGAAACACCAAGGCATTAAACTTGAAAGATATGGAAAAAATTAATTAAATCTCAGTGTTAAATTTATTTGAACTCAGGAAAGGAAACTTAAGCAAATTAATTACAGATTTCAAGGCATAGAAAAAAAATTCTAAATCCCCAAGTTTTAAATATTGAAATTCAAAACAATATTTTTGTTATGTTATTGGTGTTTCATGTTTATTTATCCGAGACATATTTATAGCTGAATTTAATTAGGTGTGTGAAATCTAAACTTTAGGCATTTTTTTTGACAGGTTCAAACATTTAAAATTAAGTACAAGGGTTAGAAGACACTAGCAGAGCTGAACCCTCAGTTTTCAAGTTTTATCTTGTATGTAATCAAACTTGCTAATTTATTTCATATGTCCTTTTTTCAAAGTAACAGTTTTATCACTGCATAGCAGAATTCACTAGTGGTATTAAAGTGAAGGCTCTTTTGAGTATATTCATTCTTCTGAACTGTTTCCCATAATTATTATACCTTAATAACCTCAGTTAAACTTATAGGATCCTTAGAGTTAGCAATGATCTGTAAACAACTGGGAATGCTTTCATTACAAACTGCATTTTACATTTCAGGCAGGGGAGAATTGATATGGGCAACAAGGCAATTCAGATAAACTTTAAAAAATAATAAAGTCCACCTCGTAATAAAAGGAGCAACTCAAAGACTTTATTTAAAAACACGTAGATTTTGTTATTTGCTTTTATGACTGTGATAGAAAACTTTAGAGATGCTATTTTTAATATTAACCCATTTTGCCTACAAACTGTGTTTTAATGAGGAATTCTTTTTCCTGGAAGAATGCATGGTTTCTTTTTAGGAAGTTTATATACACTGAAGGAAGAATTTCTTTATCAAATTAAGCGACCTCTGACCACAAAATAATGTTATTCTGGTGTTTGTGAGATAATCATTGCTAAGAAAATGTTTATTAAATGCAAACATGTAGTCTGGTAGTTAATGTATGAAATACAGAGAGAAATTTTATAAATATTTAGCTTTGTAGATAAACTCAAAGTGCATTCTACATGGACAAAGAGATATGGAGAAACACATTATCTTTCGTTCCTTGATGTGGGACATACATTTGAAATATGCTTACCAAAAGTTTGTTTACAAAAATGAAATCACAGTTCAAAGGAAAACTCTTGAATTATGCTGACAATTTTGTAATCGGCAAAAGTTTCCAAGTAAGATGAAGTTAATCACTGAGAGGTTTTATTGCAATTTAGGATTCTCAGGAGCTCTTTCACTAGCACCAAGAATTTGGTCTCTCCTGCTCATTACAAAACCTGTCTGCCCTCTCCAGCCAGCCAAAGATGAAAGCATAACAGAAAACTAAATGGCCAAAACAAGAACAACAAAACCAAAAGGTGCCATCTGAAATGGTGAGTGTTATCCACAGGCTAGAATACATGGGGATTATCATATCAAGAGGAAAGGCAGAAAAAGGCCCTTCACTGTTGTGCTGGTTTAAAGGTCAAGCAAATCAGTTACAATTTAATGAAAGATATTACAATAAATAGACTGACACAAAGAGAAACTGCTTTCAACTCACCAATACCCAGCAGTATAACCCAGTGTTCTGGGGCACAAACTCAAAGTGGTTGGTTGGCCCCTGTGCTGAGACCCGCATGGTTCCCTCGAGTCCAAAGCAAAAGGAAATGAAGAACCTGTTGGTGAAGGTGATGGCTGTAGTCTGGTCGAGAGTGGTGGTCTCCTCTTGTCGAGGTCCTGCTGCTCCTCTGGATCCGATGAGTGGTTACCGAGGTCTTCTTACCACCCCGCTCCTCAGGGAGCACCCAGTCCCTCCCCAGGGCTGGGACTCACTCAACGGGTGATTAACTCTGTGAGTCATGGAGTATTTTTGAACCGTCTATGGCCCATTAGCAGCCATGCCCCCTCAGGCTGGGTCTGAAGGTGCTAACGACTCCCTGGGCAGCAGCCACAAATAGTCTATTGTTCTTGGGAAATTAATAGAAGGGGTAGAATATACAGCTTTGATCACCCCCACACAGTGATAACTGATCCCACCTGCTGAACTAGGACAACTGTTTCCTTAAGGAACAGTTCCACAAATATTTTCCCAAAAGTGGTGCAGGCACAAACCTGTCCCACCTAACACAGAGCTTGGAATCCAGCATGTTTAGCCTGTTAAGCTGCACTTTTCCTGTCATCTGCTGCCCTGGTGTAACTGCAGAGTGGAGGCAAGTGGATGCTGTGCTGTGAGTACTGTTTCAGATTCAGCACATTGAGTTTCTGTGCACAGGATCTGCACACAAAGAATCTGAGGCACCAGATGATACCCTATAAAGCTCATTGCTGTAATTGCAATGACCTGGCTGATACCAGGGTGTTCTGCTGCACACAGCCTGGTATTCAGAGTTATCCAATGCATAACCCAAAGGAAGAAAAGAAGGAAAGATCTTGTCATGTATGGCAGGCCCAAAGTTGAATAGGCAGCTTAGACAGTCCCTCAAAATGGGATAAGAATATCTTAAAATTTTCAAAATTACCTTTATCCCTAAAGCTTTTTAAATATCAGCCTGTACTAGGATGCTCTGCCCAAGCAGGGGCACAGCAGCTCCAACTTATTCATATTTACAAGTTATTAGTGATTAACTGAGCAAGGAGGACCTGCTCTTCAGTGATAGTTAAGCAACTACTTCCCATCCTTAATCCTGTGGGACAAAGCTGTATAAAGGTTCTATTGCAACTGTATGATCATTTAAACACAAACCATTGACTAAGTCTGGGGTGAAGATTGGATCCAACCTCATCTTGATTTCCCTCTGCGAAGGAGTTTAGGAATCAAAGGAGTCTTTTCTGTGCCTTGTGTCTCAATGGGAGGGCTCCTCTAAAAAATTCGTCTGAAGTTCCCATTCTGCCCACAACACAGACCTGTCCAAGTCTGGCACTGTTTTTACTAAAGTGGTACTAAATTTATTTCATCCTCAGATCACTGCAGAATAATAATTCCAAGGCAGTCAAGTCAGTTGGGTGGAGAGTCTGTCACTTCCTCAGTAGTCCAGAGAAGAGATCTCACACTTAACTGCAGGACCATCCCCTGTCCATGATCCTACAGAAGCATGAACAGTTTGACTTTGATTACAAGAAAAGCTTTTCTGATTTTTTTTTGAAAGATGAACAAAATCTTAAAAGAGTGAAAACCAGAACCTGACTTCAGACAGGTCACTTTCTTAAGCAAGAGCTTCTCTTTCCCCAATATGCATAACATTCATAGTACACACCTGATTGCACTGTTGTCATACTGTCTAGACTGTCAATAGAAAATAAAGCCATAGGAAACAGGACCCAAGCCTTCATTAACACAAGGTCATACCATGTACTTAAATGACCTGTTCATAGTAAAAGATGTGATAGCTGGAATCTCGTTTACTCTTTGTAAGGGGGATTATGAATATATCAGTAACCCACAAGAAATTATGGGGGGAAAAAAAAGGTAGTAGTTAAAAGTAATGTTCCACATAGAAATTATGCTTATAAATAGTAGTACCGTACCAAATTTTTGAGCGTAAAAGCTGGCAAAGGTAGATAACTCCAGATAGTCTTACTTTTCTGAAGAGAAAAGATTAGTTCTGTACTTAAAATAGAGAAGAATTTTAGATAGCTTATAGGAGTGTTGAGGAGATCAAAAAGCCACAGCACCAAAATGCTTTGCAGCTCCAATCACTAGTAAGAACATGACTTGCATCTACATTCAGCACGTGTGTCACCATTCTGAGTAATTACAAGAAAAGGAACCACAGGCCTCAATCTTAACTACAGAAAAATTACTCCATTTAAGGTACAAGCAGATAAGCCTGGCACACAGTATTCTCAGTGACAGGCAGCCACAGTTACCAGTCAAACTGTAAGATACCAGAAAGGAAGCACCATTTTTTTTCCCATTACTTGATAGTCACAATCTCACAACCATATGTGTCTGCAGGTGTTAGGAATAAATCTGTAAGTATACAACTGTACAGATTATGTTTCCTTTGAAAATGATCATGCAGATATATTTTTATGTTTATAGAACACAGAGAAAGAACAGCTAGGCTGAAACATCAAGGAAAATATGGGGTGACAACTTCATTTACCCGCAGTTTTAAGACTGAGATAATTCCACAGACCAGAAGCTATTACTGCGCCTCAAACAGCTGTGCTATTAGGAGAAATGTGCTAGTTCTAAAAGCCAACACCACGTATGAATTACTTTTCATGTCCAGTGTGTACTAGGCCAAACCTTTCCTTAATTTGCTCGCTCCCTTCATGCTTTCTATTCAAAAAGATCTCTAGTTCCTCAGGAAACTTGTGTCAGTCTTGCTGCCAGTCGATGGACTTATCTCTTCTCCCTGAAGATACTTCCCACATACCACTTGTATATACACTTTCCAGTTGCCTGGGGACTGGCTTCCAAATCAAACAGTGTGCATTGTGTTAGAGAGTGATGCTCACAATCAGGGCACTGCCTATGGTTCTGTGAATAACCCTTTCCCTTCTTGTGTTTCTGCTGTCCCAGTGATCCTGTCTTTCTCATGCCAAAGGCTGCTGTGACAGCAGGTATAAAGAGAACAAGAATGAGAATAGTGGAATATTTTGACAGAAGGATGATTTGAAATATAATTTAGTTTTTGTCTCAACATTCATATAGTAAAGACAAATTGCTCAGAATGTGATAGTGTTCAATTACTTATTTAATACAGGCAAGTTTTCTTGTATATGATACTCTTGAGAAGTAAACGATATAATGTGCCTCATTTCAGGGTGACTCATGCTGAGGCTGTGACACTTGCATACAATGCAGAAATGTGTACCTTAAACTTGAGGATACTATCCCTTGACAAAACAGAAAACCTTAGGACATAACTACAAGTATGAAAGTTCTTTGGAAAGAATTAGGGAGAACACAGCTAAGATAGTAT
>VWZD01004910.1:0-12030 GCA_013396695.1 Sakesphorus luctuosus | reverse complement strand
ACGTGTCCTTAGAGCCGCCGCTCGGGGCCCCTGCCCGCGCCCCCGCCGAGCATCCCGGCGCGCCAGGCCGTTCCAGGCGCAGTTCGGCTGCCGCTGCTCATCCCCCGCTGCTCATCCCCCGCTTCCTTCTCCCGCCTCGGAGATGGGCCGAGGTTTGGCACCGGCCAAGGGGAGCTCTGCTTAGGGCCAGCCCTGCTGCAAGGCAAAGCGATCTCTCGGCCCCCATGTTGGATGCAGATGTTTTAAAACACGCCTTTGGAGCTCTTCTCGGTTACCTTCTGAGAGAACTGAAAATGCAGCTTACCTGTGTGACTGCCAAAATGTTCTCACTGATCAGATCACTGAGACTTGGGTCTCTGAGAGTATGATCACTGATCATCAGAGTAAGACTAAATGGCTAAATGTTTCTGGGTTTTGGTATTCTACACATTTGTTTATATATATATATAGGCATTTATTTTAGACTTTTTTGGGGGTCATGAACCTTTTTGTTACATGTATGATTTTCAGAATAGTTTTATCTAGCCATTGGTACTGCTCAGCACGAAGGGCCAGTGGAGTTAGGAAAAACACATACATACATACATATGTATATGTGAAAAGTAAAAACAGGGCAGACCAACAAAGCTGTTATGTTTGAGTTTCCTTATCAAAAATCACCAAGACAGCCCCCATATGGTGGTTTTCTGGGAATGAAGTTAAACAGGTGGACCTAAACATTTACCTTTTATGCCTACTTCAGGCTTACTGTATTAACAGTATTACTGGTAGGGGTTGGAGGTTTGGGGGAAATGGGGTGTGCTGAATTATTTTGTTTCCAGGTTTTTTAATCCATGGTGTTTTCTACCCCGGTGTAGGAAGGCCATATGTCTTTGTTAGTACAGATGTGGTGTTGCTGAGAAGATTGTTGAAGTTTTTTAAATGCTTTGATATAGATAGGTCTTGGAAAATACCGGTTGTGGTTGAGGTTGGTATGGTAAGGTGTTTGTATTGCCTGACTTGTGCAATTCAGTTAAATATTGAGAGTAGGTGACAGAACCCTCAAAGGGCAGTTCAGAATTGACCAGCGTTTTGAATTGTCTTCTGAGGGCTCCCTTGATGAATAGGAAGCCCGAGGGAACTTCACTAATTCAGGCATGGACTGAACAGTCTGCCATGTATTCAGGTTTTCATAGAAAATCTAAGGCTTGTTGACATAGCACTGGTTTAAAAAATTATTCTCGTTTCCTGTGAATGGTAATTTAAGATGGTGATAATCTAATCATTGTCTTCAGATACTCAAAGTATCCTTCTAAAATTCATAAAGGAGCCCGTGTTTTTTGTCAGCCCTATAACTACCACAAAGACACTGGGTTTTTACAGCAATGAGAAATGATCACGAATATTGTTGTAAAGCACAGTTATTTTTCCTTCTCAGTTAAGACATATTGATTCATGTTGGGATTCAACAGAGATGTGTTATAGTTAAAAGTAAGTTTATGCTTATTGACAAATAAGCACTTGTACTCCTGCTTATTTATTAGGGTTTTTAGAATATCCCCACCTCCAAAAGAAAGCCATTAAGGCAAACATCCTCCCTTCAAATTGTTTTTATTCATTCTGCTTTTTCCTACAGCCAAATCCTAAAGGGATAGTACCACTACTGCTAAATTTAATTTTGTTTGTTTTCCACTTGTTACCAAAGGATCCCCAGGGTCAAAAGAATGTATTGACTTGTATTGAGTTTGTATGCCACTGGCCTGAAATGTTTTCTGTTCTTTATGCTTTTTTCCTTCCCTTCACATTTTTCAGATCACTTACAGGTTTATGAATATGATAATTGACTTTCAAATTTTGTCAAAAAAATAGTTTTAAATAAAGTTTATTCTCAGCCATTGCTGAATGCGTCATGGTCTAGGGGTTCCATGACAATGTACGTTTGTTAACGTAATAGTACAGTGTGGACTGAAGAAAGAATTGTAACACACTTTCATTTTAGTCTTGTAGGAAAGACTATTTGTAAGTAGCATTTGCAAGGATATTTCATTCAGCAGGTTGGGTATTCTATAAACAAAACTGTAGAGGCCAGGTGATTAGTGCAGCCTTTGAAAAGTCATGTGATGTGATAATGTGAGTTGAACACTTTTTTGGGGAGACAGACATGCTGGTGAAGGGTGTTAAAAGCATGGACAAATGTCTTCAGTTTAATATGGTTTATTTCCACAAGAATTTATGGCACTTTTGGGTTTTTTTCTCTTACAGATTACAGCAAAAGCAGCCGTCATTTTTGTTACACTTCAATATAATGTTACCTTTCCTGCTACAGGTATGTATCTTGCAGGAGGTTAGTTATGAGACAGTGTAGTTACACATTATTAGTATGCCATACTTTCTAGACTGACAGTAAGTGAATTTGTCACTTTCAATATATAATAAACAGTTTTGAAGGTTTTCGCTTTATTTTTATTAAAACACCATTTTAATTAGTTAGGTTAGAGACAATATTTCTGTTCTGCTGGATTTATCATTGGTTCAAAAACACCATCTGAGTGGTAGATAAGTTCGTGAATTCTTACTCTGGCTTTGCAAATGACAGTCTTCAATAGTCAAAGTGGGGTGATAGTTTAACATATTTTTATTGTTCACTTTCAATGCATTTGGGTAAGCTTCCTAAGTGCACTTTAGTTTTTAGTTTTATAGTACCTCTTTGCAGAGTCAAATTGCGTTTGTGATGTGATGGAGAAGATCACTATAAACAATCTAGTGACCTAGTTTGTGGTGATGGTTTAATTTGACTTTCATTTGTTCACCTGACTGCAGACCACTTCTGTCTGAAAGGTTTCACTCTGAGAAACAAACTTACTAGCCATTAAACTGTATGGGTGCTTAACAGTTAATTCTGTTTGTCTTTTAGAAGAACAATCTGCAGAAACAATCTCTCTCTATCACTATGGCATCAAAGACTTGGCTACGATTTTCTTTTACATGCTTGTAGCAATAATCATACATGCTATAATTCAGGAGTACGTACTGGATGTAAGTACAAAATATTAATTCCTTTCATCAAGATAATTGTCAGGTTTTAATTAGAGTTTAAAACTATTAACTTAAAAGTAAACTTCTGCATTAAAGCTTTTAACTGTAAAAACATGCATGAAAACTTTCAGATGTTCTAACAGCATGTAACTAACAATGGATTTTCATTTCAGAAAATCAACAGGAAAATGCACTTTTCAAAAACAAAGCATAGCAAGTTCAATGAGTCTGGGCAACTTAGTGCATTCTACCTTTTCTCCTGTGTTTGGGGAACGAGTATTCTTGTCTCTGTAAGTATGCTTCCTCTTCTGTTTGTATTATGAGATTTCAGAAACTTCATTTAGGTGGCATATTTTTCTGGATTTTGGTTGGTTTTAATTTTAAAGTGGGGATAAGTTTATGTATTCTGTGTAGGGTGTAGTCATAACTAAGTATAAATGCCAGTGGTGTTGCTGTTGCTCAGCCTTGAGTTGATTTACGGTCAACTGAATAAGGTAAAACCGTTTAACTCTTATGGTACTTAATTCTCTGTAGGTTTTTATGTTGGCTAATTAACATAAATGTTTAAAAAGCATCACACACAGCATTTTGGAGCCTAGGGAATGGGTATGTGGACAGATTGTTATAATCTCAGGTGAGTGTGTCCTTTCAGGTTAAAGCTGGTGGCTCAATCTGTATGAGCTTAACTTCATAGAAGGGGAAGAGTATCTTTTTTTATTTCTTTCACAATAAATGCTGGAAAAACATTCCTTCTCTTAGTTAACCTCACAGCCTGTCAGCAGTTTACATAAGACTTGTGGCTGTAGTGATGCTGAAATAACTTCCATCTCATAAGGACATTCTATATTGAACAAACATATAATTTGATTGGTTGTTTTTTACTTTCTTAAACCAGTACAACTCTCTTTTGTTTTGGGAGGTTGTTTTTTTGGCTGGGTTTTGTTTATTTATGATTTCTTGGGATTCAAAAAAAAAAAGCATAGATCTGCAGCTTTTACTTGTGTATGTAGATGTATACACATGTGTGTATGTACACACATGCATATACATAAAGGCATACATGTACATCCAGTCATTACTTCTGACTAAAAACTAACATGTTTGAGAGTTTATTGGGTGGTTTTGTTTGTTTTTACTTTTTTTAGGAGAACTTTATATCAGATCCAACCTCTCTGTGGAGGGACTACCCGCACACTCTGATTCCGTAAGGCCTCTTCCTTAGGGGGCTGCTGGGCAAGAGGAGGGAGTGATTCAAACTTAGCTTGTGTCACATACAATTTGTGTGGAATAAGTAGTTTGTAAAACTGTATTAGTCAATATATTTTTGGTTGTATTTATGTGGGCTCTTGATTCTTTGACAATATGTAGCATATGAAGTTCTCTTTCTGTAGCCTGTTACTTAAAGAATTAATTTTTTGCAAGCTTTATATTAATGGTTTTGTTTTTAAAAATCATAGTTTAGAGTTGGTTGGCAGGAAGGATCTGTATTTTTTCTTTGTTTAAGAGACAGTGATAAATGTGTTCACTAGAAAGCTTCTAAAATCTTTCAAGATAATTCATAGTAAGTAATATCGTTCAATTCTTGCTGTATTGCACAGGTTTCAAATGAAGTTTTTCTACATCTTACAGTTGGCATATTGGTTTCATGCTTTTCCAGAATTGTACTTCCAGAAAACGAAAAAAGTAAGTTCAGAATCTAAATGGAAGGCAACTCCAGAGCAACCTAGTGGTGGAATAGTTAATTTCTTTTGAACTTCCAGAATAATCCTAGATTCTTGATTCTAATTTGTGCTACCCACTTTTACTGATGGAATTTGGGATGCTCAAATGTGAGAAAGGTGGCTTTTTTCTTTTCAGTTAAATGCTGTATTTGTAATTCCGGTAAAATTGCTATATATCTGTTGCATAGATAAAAATAACTCGCGTTTATAATCTGCTGAAAGAATTTTTCCTTGAGCAAATGAATGTGAGATTTTCTTTTCCAACTCTTTTTATTGTTTCTCGTAATTGGTAGTCTGAACAGTCTCACTGAAATCACAGTTACTGCATGAATCATGATACATGTGTAGAATATAAACTGAATAATTTTATAAATCAAAGCAGTATTGAAGTCTGGGATTTGGTTTAAATAGCACAATCCTCAGCAAAAGTTCTGGTTGGGTATGTATTAGATTTTTTTCAGTGCTCACTTTTAAAGAGCATCATTTTTTTCCCTAAGGGTTTTCATGCTGGGGTTCTCATAACACTGAGTTTGCTGTAGATTTTTTGAAGCACACTTTTTGCCTTCCTGGACCAATTTAAGTAGTCTTTTTGCATGTTTTTACTCAAGGTAATTTTGCATAGACATTTTTCTGCCTAAACTTTCTTGTTTTAAACTCTTCAACATGGCAGATCATACTTGACTAACTTAGTGGCTTCCTGTGGTGGAGTGACTGCATCAGAGAATGAGGAAGGAGCTGCTGATGTCATCTAATTGAACTTTTCTTAAGGCTTTTGATAGGGTCCCCCACAGATTCCTTACCTCTAAATTGGAAAGAAAGGGATTTGATAGATGGACTGTTAGATGGTTAAGGAACTGGCTGGATGGCTGCTTTCAGAGAGTTCCAGTCAGTGAGTCAATGTCCAAGTGGTAACCAGTAACGAGCGACGTTCTTCAAGGGTTTGTACTGGAACCAGTGCTGTGAGACATCTTCATCAGTGACATAGACAAAGGGATCGAGTGCACCCTCAGCAAGTTTGCAGATGACACCGAGCTGAGTGTTGCAGTTGATTTGCTTGAGGAAAGGGATGCCATCCATAGGGATCCTGACAGGCTTGAGGACTGGGTCCATGTGAACCTCATAAAGTTCTACAAAGTCAAGTGCAAGGTCCTGCATCTGGACTATGGGAATCCCCAACATCAATACAGTCTCTGGATGAATGGATTGAGAACAGCCCTGCAGATGATTTGGGGCTGCTGGGGGATGAAAAATCGGAAAAATGAACTGGCAATGTACCCTTGCACCCCAAAAGCCAGTTGTAACCTGGGCTGCATAAAACACAGTGACCATCTAGTTGGGGGAGGTGATTCTGCCCGTCTACTCCGCTCTGGTGAAACCCCACTTGGTTTACTGTGTCCTGCTCTGGGATCCCCAGCACAGGAAAGATATAAATCTATTTGAGGTGCTCCAGAGAAGGGCTATGAAGATGAACAGAGGACTGGAGCACCCTTCCTGTGAAGACAGGGTGAGATAGTTGGGGCTGTTGCGCTTAGAGAAGGCTCCAGGGTGAACTTACTGTGGTCTCCCACTATTTGAAGTGGCCTTGTCAGGAAGATGGAATGAGACTTTTTATCAGAGCCTACAGTGACAAGACATAGGGCAGCGATAGGTTCAGAGTAGATACGAGAAATTCCTTACAATGAAGATGGTGAGACACTGGAACAGTTTACCCAGGGAAGTTATGGGTTCCTCTTCATTTGAAATGTTCAAGGTCAGGTTGGATGAGGCTTTGAGCAACCTGATCTAGTGACAGAAGTCCCTGCCCATGGTAGGGAGGTTGGACTAGATGATGTACAAAGATCCCTTTGAGCCCAAACCATTCTGTTATTGCTCTGTGACTAGGCTGCATCTCTGCTGCCTGTGTTTTTTCAAGAAAATAAAACATAGGTGTCATGTAACCATAGGTCTTTTTTCAGGAGCCTAGAAGAGGCTAAGTAAAAGAGTAATGAGATGCATAGTTTTTATACTGATAAGATGCAGTATAAACACTGTTTTGCAGATGCACTGCAGCTGATGTTTTCATAGTGTGCTAAAGATACCTCTCAAATGTAACTTCTTAGCCAAGTGTGGAGATTTTTTTTAACATAACTTCAGGAAAGCTGTCACAAATTACCTGGGTGCTGTATGTTGAATTGTAATGTTTTACTGGGTCACTGCTTGAAATTTTGGCCACTGACTTTTGCAGTAAGTTTAAAGAATAATAGTTTGTTTTAGGAAGTTCATAGTTGATACTTCTCTCACCATGGCTTAACCTCTGCCATTTTGGCTTCCTTGTCTTATTCCTTCTCTTGAAAGAACTGTCTGCTTTTTCTCAGGTCTAGTTGTCTGTACTGCTGACATAGACAAGGAAAGAACTTCTTAATTCTGGTTCCTCTGTATAGTGGTTTATATCTCCAGCTGCTTTATTCCAGTAGGCCTTCAGTCTCTGCCAGTTTGTCTAAGCAGGCAGCTTGGGCTGTTGAAATGTTACTTCAGTTCTGAAGTTAAAATGTAAAAGGCTCTTCCTAGTAATACTTGCAGAAACTGACCATTTGTACTGACTGATCCCTAATTTATCTGAAAGAATCAATTTTTTGTTTCAGTTAATTTAGAGTAGGTCTTTCTCCCATCTGTTTTCTTGCTCTTTGTGTATGTTTGTGGTGCTTTCTCTTGTCACAAGTGTTTGATTCTATATGTTTGTTGGATTTGAGATTGAGTATTTAATAACATACTATAGGTATTACAAGATTAAAATTTTAGGCCTTTTTTAATAGGGCTGGCTAAAACCTCACTTGAAGTGTGACCATGTGTTTTAGCATGACTGATTAATAACAATATTCTCTGTATTTGCCAGCAACGGTGTTCCAGAATTTTGGTTGGTCTTAAATTTTTAAATAGATGCCAACACTTGGAAAACTTCTCATTTTGATTTGTGCACTATTATTTTATTTCTGTACCACTCTTGACAAACAAATGTGTGAAACTGTAGGATCTGGTGATACAGTAATATATACAAAACAAGTATTGTAATGACTTGTGCAAATTCACAGGAGTCAAATAAAACTGGGCTCTTTTAGAAAGCATCTTTTTGGTGTTTGATCCATTTTGTCACAGTGGTATATGTGTAAGATACTGAATGTTACTGCTAAGTAAGCAATAAGCTCTGTGTGGAATTAGATGATTCAGGCTAAGTAATTCAGTGCCAGACCAACCCGTGTTAAGGTAGCTGATAAACAAAGAAGATTTCCAAGACAAAGGAATAGTAATAATAGATAACATTGTACAATACTATATGACATTTTGTGTAACTCATGGTTGCTTTTTTTTCTTCCTAATAGGAAGATATCTTTCGCCAGGTTGTCTACATTGGGCTTTACCTCTTTCATATTGCTGGAGCCTATCTCCTGAAGTAAGTCGATTGTAAACTTTTGCTGGCTTCATTCTCTGTCTTAAACATCTAACAAAATGTCTGAATGTGTGTTTTATTTGTTTTGATAGGCTGACCCATCTTGGACTTGTTCTTCTGGTATTGCATTATTTCGTTGAATTTCTTTTCCATATATCCCGCCTTTTCTACTTCAGTGATGAAAAGTACCAGAAAGGGTAAGTAGTCTTTATCTTTTAAATTCACGCCATTTCTGTCTTAAAGCCTTTTGCATTTAATTAACCAGAAACCAAAATTACAAGAAAGTTGTAATTTTGGTTTCTTAGAGACCACAGTTCCCCAGAATAGTGTTAGTACTCTAAAACAACTATTTTTTACCTTATTTTAGTCTATTTAAGTAAATGTTAGTAACAGTATAAAATGAAATAAAATCTAACAATGTCTGCTAATTTTTGTTTTAAAAGTTTTGTAGAGAAAAAACAGAGTAGGTTGCTGATACAGCCAATTCTGTAGGAACTGTTTACAAGCTTGTGTTCTAATAGTACTGGAAAGCACTTTCTATTGAGTTGAAATTAATTTTCAGAACATAATACAGGACTTACTTGGGGTAGGTGCAATGAATTTAGGTAAGCTCTTATATTTCAAAAAAAATTGCTTGGTAAAGGGTAAACATTTGCTTTGTTAGTGTGTGTGTTTTGAATGGAAAATTCATTTAGTTTTTGTGGTGGTTTTTTTTCTAGATTTTCACTGTGGGCAGTTCTTTTTGTTTTGGGAAGGCTTCTCACCTTGATTCTCTCAGTCCTCACTTTTGGCTTTGGACTGGCAAGAGCAGAAGATCAGCAGCTGAATTTCAGTACTGGAAACTTTAATATCCTGGCTATTAGGTATAGTAAACCTGGAACGGTTCTTACCTGTGTGTTGTAAACCTGTGTTAAATACACCATATAAATGGTATGGTATTAATTCTGNTGCCGGGGACGGTCCGTACTGAGACTCGAACTCGCAACCTTGGTGGTCGGAGACCGGAGTGCTCTCCACTACACCACAGGACCGCCCAGCGAAATCAGTAGTAACAGATTATATAACAAACTTTCAAGACACAGTGAAGTTAAGTGAATTATTTACAGTCTACAGCTGAGAAATTGTAAATGGTTACTCTTTTTCTGTGAAAAGAAACCCAGAATTAAAAGGAATATTCAATTACAGACACTAATTTTAAATGTTTTGGAGTTAGTAAGTTGAATTCTAGATGCAATTGCAGTGGGTTTATCTATAGTCAAGGTGTTATGTCCAGAGCATCTTTGGTCCTGTTTGAAGATTTCTGCTTCTTTCTCTGCAGTTATGACTCCTATTGCTGCTGTGTGATGCAGAATGTTCAGCCAGCCACTGATATTCTTATGAATTAAATCCAGAAAAGGATGCTATTGAAACATGGACAATGTCAGCATTACCCTGCAGAATAGACACTCAGAATGGCAAGACACTCATATCATTTTCAGCTGTTGCTGCCTGGTACCCTGAGAGTAATTCTGGAAAAGATAGGAGGAAAGAAATCTACTACTTTCCAGTCTTGATGGAGAGAGACTTCACTATCACTGTATATCTAATTTTGATCATCTTGATCATGCTTCAGCCCAGTTGCCCTATATGAACAAAAACTTGTATTGCTTAGAAAATAGGTGTTACTAGGAGGAGAAGGTGCAAATTGCCAAAAAACAATTAACCTGAAGAAAACTGAACTTGTAGAAATTTGTGTTATCTAGAAGGAATCACTCTAATGTGTGACAAACTTACTGATGAAACTTTACCTATGTTCTGTTTCTAGAATCAGCGTGCTGGCCTCCATTTGCATGACACAAGCATTTATGATGTGGAAGTTCATTAATTTCCAGCTTCAGAGGTGGAGAGAGCATTCTTCTTCTCAGCCTCAATCAGTGAAAAAGAAGTTTGTATCAGCTAAAGGAAAGACCTCTAGAAAAGAAAGAGGTTTGTAGTTTCAGTTTTTCTATTGCCTTGATTTCTCAAAAACAACTTTAGGATATGGAAATCCTTTTTTAATAGAGTTTCTAAAGAAGCATTTTATATTTAACTTGCAAGTGAAGTGACTCAGTTACAGAAGCAGTATTGATGAATATTAACTGTGGGGAGAACTGATTTTTAAAAAAAACCCTGTATATTGTTAGGGTTTTCTAATGGCCCAAATGAAGGAATTACTGTATCTTTAGTTAATGCAACATGATATTTTTGTTATCTTTAATTTTGATACCTGAACAAAATTTGTCATGCTTATGTTTTGTTTCCTTATAAAAAGGGAACAGACACAATTTTAGATCTGTTCTCATAAACAATTACTTGTAAAATTTTCTTGCAATGAGTTTCAAGCTTGTTTTTTATTGCCGCAGAATTCTGAGGGTTTACAGCAAAGAGATGGTTTGATGATGTGCTCAGTAAATAGTGTAAATAGTCTTGTGTTGGACTGTTTTCATGAAAAATAAAATTTGATAGTTGCGTAAGGGGAGATGATAACTACTTACTACTCTAAACCTCTGTTGAGGCATTTGGAAATGAACTAATGACTCCAGGTTTGACTTTTTGATAATGTCACACTCTTTTTGTGGAAAGGGCATGAAAGATGAACTGAATGCTCTTTCCTCTAAGAAAAATTATGTGCTCTTTTAAAAAAAAGATAAAATGCCCCCATACCTAAGTATTTCTGTTGTAACTTCTGTGTATTTAATTGCTAGCTTGAATAACTTCTGGACTTTTTTGGAACTGCTGAAGTTGATTCAAAAGCTTTTTTCAGCATGATCCTTTGCTCCCAATCATGTATTACCAGCCTGTTCTACTTTTTGATACATTGAACATAATGCATGTCAAGACCATTTTTACCAAGACTTGAAATTTGTGGTGGGAGATCAATTCAGTTAAGGGTTTTTTTTATTTCCCCCAAGTTTTTTTTTAATTAAAATTATGTGCTTTAGATTATTCCTATATTCTCTTTAGGTGATTTGTGATTATCACAACTTGGCTTTTGTGTGAGGTTGGGGTTTTTTGTTTTCATCAGAAAATTCAGTGGGAGGTGTTTTTTTTGTAGTTGAGTGAACGTATTTTCCTAAGTTAGTGTCCTATTTAATCAGAGCTTTAAAGTATGTGCTTTAAAAATTGTACATATATGTGTGTATAAAGGCTTTCCTATGAATATGAAATACTTGTAAAGGTAAGTGAAGGAGTGTAATTTTATCGAAAATTACAATATGAATTAGGTGGAACAAATAATTAAGACCTATACAAGGGAATTGTATATATACTGTGTGTCTCCAAAATTTCACAGAACGGTCTTACCTACAGATTGTGTTTTACTTTTTCACAGAATATCTCGTAAAATAATATAACTGGTCTTGATTTTCAGTCTAGGTGTATATAATGCACACATTTACTGTCTGGCCACATCAGCAAATGGGAATTTATTGTAGTAAACTTTACATTTTGCACTTTGTAAAAGCTTCATTATAGAGTTGCATTCTGAATTAAAATCATGACTTTAAATGAAGAAGATATATCAGAAAAGAAGTTAAGACTGTTTCCATAGGACCTAGAAAAATGTAAAAAAAATATATAAAGCATCTCATTGTATTTGAAAAATATTTTTTTTCTTTTTTTTGTAGAAAATGGAATAAATGGAACAGTGACCTCAAATGGAGCAGACTCACCTCGCAGCAGGAAGGATAAATCCTCGTAAAACTGAGTTTTATTAAGTTAATTGACTAATGTCCCCAAAGAATCTGCTTTTTACATGGATGGCCCTTCAGCACTAGAGATATTATGGATTAAGGAAAATACAATTCATGTTTTTTGATTATCGATGTTGTTTTGAGAAACTTTTTTTAAAAA
>VWZD01004874.1:6769-20244 GCA_013396695.1 Sakesphorus luctuosus | reverse complement strand
ACAGTAAAAATAACTTATTAAAAGAAATCACTAAAAAAGAAAACATACAGATCTCCAGGTCCTGATAGATCTGCTCCATTTTCGTCATAATATGGAAACAAATCTTCTCTTTCAAGCAGCTCTTGGTATTTTTCTTGATAATCTGGCAAAGTTATAATGAGACTGAGTAACATATCAGACTAATCCTCTAAATTAATATACATTTATAAAGCTTGAAAATAGGTTAGTTAAGGAAACATATTTACAGGGAAAACCTCCAACAATGTTGGAGGACATGAATTGACCTCTAAGAATGATGCCTAACTTCCCACAGAACTGTAAAGGTAGTGACAGATGTCTTTACTTCAAACGAGGTCATGCCACATCGTGCTCAGATTACAGATAACAAAGAAACCAAGGAAGAAAATCCCTCTTGCCATTCACAATGGACAAACAAAATAAGACTTGAATATTTCTGGCTTTCTGGAGAGACCAAGTGCTGAGCACTACTGCACAAATTCTTCTGAGCGATATGAACTCAAATACACATTCTCCATTTCAAATATCTACCTTCTTTTACTGCAGAATAAAGCATGCATTCCACAAAACCAGAAATTCAGAGAGAACTTTCTTTTAACTTGTATAAGTTTCAGATGTTTCAAGAACAACATTTTATGTACTTCAAAAGGCCATAAATTGAATTATGATTTTTTAAAGAAGATTGAGAAGGCATGTAAATTAAACTTGTGACATACCTGGATCTGCTGCAGTGAAAGGAACACCATCAGAAGTGTAAAATGTTGGTTCATTCTAAGAGAAAGTCATACAGAAAGTTACATGTTTTCAGAGAGACAGACGTTTGTAGTTTTGAGTAATGTGATTGTCTATGAATCAAATTAAATTCACATTAAATTAAGGAAATTAAATGTCCATGTATTCTTACCATAAAATAGTTGGGGTCATTTTCTGGGGTGGCTTCTGTATGTGGAGTTGTTCCATGAACTCTACCCCAGTTACTAGATCGCAGTTCTACTAGTTTCAGAAGCATGTGTTTCACATCTCTGAAATAAAGAAAAGCACTACAAAAGTTAGAATATTTTCTGCCAGGCAAAAAATTGGGCTTCTGTTACTGTGCAAATATGAGATAGTTAAATCACTTCAAAAAAGGTCTATAAAGGACAAAATTTTATCCACTATGCAGAAAATCTGGAGTTAAAAGCCTGGATACTTTGTGTCAATTATGAGATACCTTCTCCACTTCCTCTGCTATTAAGTAGCGAGCTCATATGGAAAGGAAATTGTTACAGTTTTCATTGGGATACTCCTTGCAGCTCAAGCTGGGGAATAGATTCTTTTCTGATAAAAGGAAAATACTGAGAGAAGTAGGGGGATGATCTTAAAATTTTTCTTTAACCACCTATTCCACACTCCTAACCTTGGCCCTCCTCATCATACTGCAATGTAGCCAACAGTGAGAAGTTCATTAGATACTAACACCCATTTTATTCCTAAAATAAGAGAAATTGCCTTTTTCTTTTAAGCAAGTCTATGGAGAAGAGTCTCATTAAAGAATATATAAATAAAATTTTTGGTTGTTTTCTCAATTGAAATGAGTTTGTTGTTCTGTGTCTTTGAAGCCTCATCTTGTGCCATCTCTTTTGGTTCCCGAAGCAAAATTTTCCTCATCCTTCTTTGGGGTAGCTCTATTAAAACCCAGAGAAGCTATGAGGTACCTCTTGGCCTCCCCTCCACATGGCAGGAGATCAGAGTCTGAACCCACCACAGGTTTTTAGTGAGCTTGCAAGAAGCTGAGGATGAAACACAGCAGAATGAGATAATCTCACGCACACAGTTGATTAGTCAGCCCCTCAACCACTCACTTTTTCCCAGACTGCAGTTAGGACCTTGGCAAAAAGGTATGCTCTCCAGAAGAAAAAAAAACAAACATCAAAACAAAACTACAAAGCACATTTAATTTTGCCTCTAAATTTATAGTAATTCAGATGTATTTAATACTGCTACATATTTGATACTGTTCATATATATTTAATCCTGTTAAATTCAGATTTAAAAGTATAAGCTATGAGATATGACCACTACTGTCTCTTTGTATATACTTGCTTTTTGACCACAAAGCCCTTATGTAAGGTTTCAAGACCTAAAAGGTAAAAAAAAAAAAAAAAAAGTGGAACATGCTCCTCTATTAAAAAATAAAAAAAAACCAAAAAACCACAAACCAAAACATATTTATATGCCAAAAAATCCACACATCTCTTCAATGGAAAGTATCTTTTTTTTTTTAAACATAGGAAATTACCCATACATCACTTTAGTTTTAAAAAATAAAAGTTTTTCAGAAAATTTTTTTATCTGTTGATTATTCTTGAAGATTTTCAAGGTGTTCTGTTTAATATAAACAAATCACTGCACATAAATTTATCTTCTCACCTGCTACAGTTTGCATCCAACACAACATTTTCAATTCTCTGAATCACTTCCTCCATATCATTCTTTCCTTTGTCTTTCCAGGCATCTTCTAAAACTGAGCCTGTCAACTAAAGATAAGGGATTAGCATTTTTTTTTAAAGAAAACTAGAAAACCTGAATAAACTGTCAACTCAGGAGATTCTGGAACAATCCATGATGCTTAGTTGCACTGGGTGACTACCTGAGGGCTGAAGCTCCCGATTGCCGGTGATCTCTTTTCTAAACAGATTAAGAGACTTCATAAATAGTTTAAATTACAGACAGTAACTCTATGTCCAATGTTTATGTTTCCTACAAGGTCACAGCCACTTCTTTCAATCTTGAAATACGATTTTGAATCAACTCTTCAGTCACAGTGATCCTACTTGATTTAAGTACGTACTATCATAAAAGAAACCTTATTTTTGCAGCTGATGCCACCAGATTACATGAGAATAAGAAATAGTTTCATAAACTTTAGAAACACTTTGGTCAACTTGGCTAGCATCTCACATGCCAGAGAATTTCATGTGGCTATATATAAAGGGGACCAGAATTGTCTGACCAAGCCAGACTGAACTTTAATACACAAAGTCCGTGAGGCTAAGACTGCTACTGAGAAAGCTTTAGCAGCAGTCAGTCTACAACTGCTACGGATGGAAGCCTGTTACTACAAGAACAGGTACCTCACTGCCCAATAATTGCACCATAGGAGCTAAATAAGAAAATAATTAGTTTGCCACTAGGACAAAAGTTAATAGCAATTCCTGATCTCCTCAGCTTAAATACTACATGATCAAAAATGCTTGAAATGGCACCTGATGATACAAAGGGATAAAATCTTAAGATATGTTATGGGTTTAGGTAGGTAGGCCTAAATTTAAGCTTTAGATTTCAGAATAGGCCTGGGACTGTTGGCTGACTTGAGCTGGGCTGGGCTAGCTGACAGCTGACTTCTTCTAGCCAATAGTACTCCATACCATATTCCGACATCATCTCAAGGGGTAAGAGCCAGTGTGGGAGTGGCTTGGGCAGTTGCTTCAAACTGTGGTCCCAGAAGGATACATCGTGCTGTCCCCCAGGAGGGACAGGGAGGCCCAGACCCAGCAGGGCTTATCATCATGTTATCTTAGGGAAGTAAAATGTTTCTTCTTAGTCTTTGTCTCTGCTTAAGTCTGTCTCTGGAGAATTAAGTTCTCTGGAATGATTTGTAGTTAAAATAGTGAGATTTGTGTTCACTGGGGAGTGGGAAGTTATTTCTTGTTATTTCTAACTTGTGTGTGTGTTATATTGTAGTTTCCTTTAATTTTCTCATTTCTGTATAAATATATATAGTTAAGTATAAACTAGTTTGAGTTTCTAGGTTTTTTTTTTCTTTCTCCCTTTTCTTGGTGGGGGGAGGGAAGGTCTAAAATTCTGTGTTGGGCAGTTGGCATTTTGCCAGCTCAACCCAAGACAGGTAGAAACAAGATACACTGGTCATGTTTGTTTGGTATACAGTATTCTACTGTTGTCCTACCTTGATCCTAAATAATTAGTATCAGGAAGGCTAATTAAAACTAAACATTGTGCAGCAAACAGGTGAAAAACCTGTATCTATCACAGTATTAAAAGGAAAAAATAAGACAATTATTGCTTTAGTAGTAAAAACAAGGTTTTATGAGCTAGCCCAGTCTAGCAACATATATAGTCAACATCTGTAGATACTGTAAGACATCAGAAAACACTTCCATAACACTTTTTAGATATCTCAGTGTCATAAAATAGTTTAGATCACTATTGTTTTGGGGTTTTTTTTCAGAATGAATGCTGTGAAGCCAAATAAATATGTCAAGAATATTCACAGGAATAATGCAATCTCCACTTTCACTGGAGATTGACTGAAAACCAGCACTGCAAAGCTTCCTAATTTGTGTACTGCATGTTTGAAAAGGTTCTTCAGTGGGCCTTGCTCTCAGAGAAGCACTGCCAACATTAGGACTGACCACAGTAGTGAATGTGCGCATTGTGCTCAATCTCACACTTGCTATGAAGCAACTTGCTTAAGCATCCAAACTTCAAATGAAGGTTTTAAATTGCAAAAATCTCTCTTCCTTACTCTCTGTTTACCCTACCAAAAGAAGCTGTCAGAATTGAAATTCAAGGTCGAGTCTGAGAAATCGTGGAGAGCGAGGAAGTCTACAAAATGAGGAAAAACAAACAAGCCAACTGAAAAACCTCAGAAAAATACTGTTTAGCATTTAACTTTCATTCCTAAAATAACCTGTTTTCCCAGCTGTTAGTATAACAATCTTAGTGAAGATAAAAAGTTCCTCCCTGCAGGGAGGCTAAATATTTTTTAAAGAAAAAGCAAGAGAGATTTGTTTTGAAAGAGAAATAAATATATTTCTACAATAATAATGACACAGACAAAACAGAATGAAATAACAGATATCAAGAATCTTTTGCCAAAAAACGTAGTGGACACTAATGGCCAAGTGTTCTTCAGAACACAGAACATACACAATTCATCCAAGCTGGTTACAGTTTTCTCCCACAGCAAAAGCAGCAAAATAAGAACTGGAGGCACTGCTTACTCTTTTGCACCTGGGTTTCAGTTCCATTTCTCTTGTTTGTACACAAATGGCCTTGAATTTCATTTTAGAGCATCACGTTACCTTTTTTACTGGCTCAGTTAGGAATAAGAATTAAAAGTAGCTTGCTCTGCTAATGATGTTAATGCATAAACCCCCATAAATACTTCCTCATTTGCAGTTTACCTTGCTGTTCCCAACCCTAGATAGGTTAAAAAAAACAATTTTTCTCTTTTAAAAGTTCTGTCTCACCTTCAGGAGTTTCACTGCACATATCAAATTACTGTCCACAGGATTAGAGAAGAGAGCATTTAGTAATTCCCGAAGGCCTTCTTGAAGAATTTCTGCTCGTGTTACCTGTCCCCTTGTTCCTTTAATCTGCAAAATATATATTAAGGAAAACACATTTAAAAGACTTTGAGTTTTAGAAATTTAGGCACATGTTATCTCTTGAATCAGTATTATTTGGTTTGTGATCAACACAGTTGATCTCTACAGTGGGAAAAACACACCAAATGTTGCAACCACCTTAAAGCACAAATATTCACAGCACTATAGAATGGTTTGGGTTGGAATGGACCTTAAGGATCATCCCTTCTCTCAGCCTGCTGGCTTGGCTTCTTTTGATGCAGCTGAGGATGCAGTTGGCTTTCTGTGCTGTCTGCGCACATCCCTGGGTCATGTTGAGCTCCTTGTCCACCAACACCCAAAGTACTTCTTGCCAGGGCTGCTCTTAATTCTTTACCCAGCCTGTATTTACCCAGTATTAATTCTTTACCCAGTCCTGTGCAGGACCTTGCACTTGGCCTTGTTCACACAGGCCAATTCTCAAGTCTGTCTTGGTCCCTCTGGGTGGCATCCCTTCCCTCCAGCACATTGAAAGCAGCACACACTTGGTGTCATTCCTGGACATACCTGGAGAAATATCCTTACAATTCTGACAACAATGCATGTCTGGCATTCTATTTCTCTAACAATTTGCTAAGAAAAGCTACCAAATGCCTCCCAAATGGTCCACAAAATATCAGATTCCCAGAACAACATGCTCTTTTCCACACTACATTACGTATTCTTTACAGCTGTGGTGGCTCACTTCCAGAAAGCAATCTTTATGTATTAAAAAACTATAGAAAATTATTTAAAAATAAATAGTTTACTCTACAGAGTATGTTATACTCCACAAATGGACAATTTCCCCTCTCCTAAAGTCTTTGTAAATCTTCCTTTTTTCTTCTAGCAAGTGAAAAGTAGATTTCAAAGACCACTTATGAACAGAAATGGAAGCATCAGAGAATGTTTTGCTGGCATGAGCACGGCATGGTCAGTTCTTTCTATGAATGCTTATACTTAAATTTTTAAACACTTCTCTTCTAATGATCTTGTCCTGTTTTTGTATACATTACTTGGACATACACATTATCATGAAACTGTTCTAGAGTTCTTTTACTTTAGTCCCCTATGCCTTTAGAAAAAAACATCTCAAATTATATTCCTGTTCAGTGTTTACCTAAACACAACAAAAAAATAATGAAGAACCACATGACAGGCAGCTTTGTTCTTACCTCTAAGTTAAGGTAAAGTTCAGCTAAGAACAGCACAAAGGAATGAAATTGTTTTTTAGTAGTCTCATTGCCTTTCGTAGCTTCATCTCTGTTTTCATACTCTGTTCGACACCTGCAAACATTCAAAAACAATCATATCATCTATAGCCATTCCAACATAAGCAACATGCTACTCATTTAAAGAAGCCTGAGAACTTATGACCTGCATGAAGACTGTTACATGCTGAATGCTGGAAAGCATTATGTCTGAAGAAAATGAGAGGCCTTCACAAAGAAATAGTAATTTGCATCCTTTTAGACAAATATATATGTCTTTAAGCACTAAGATATCTGATGAAATAGAGCAACTTACAACATGTAGAAATTAAGACAGTTAAATAATTTATATATTAGAATATGGGTCCAGGATGTGTAACACTAATGCAGGCAAACAAATCTCCACAGAAATAATGCTGATATGTTCCCCGTTTCAGGATGCAGCACACATTGTCTTAGATGCCTTTACACTTATTTGATAAATCCTCTGTCTCACCATTTTAAGTGACAGTGATAAACATTTCACAACACTGAGCTGAGTGCAAGGGATACTCTACAGGGAAGGGATGGCATGCAGCAGGATCTTGACAGGCTTGAGGGATGCCTTGTGCAACTCATGAAGTTCAACAGGGACAAGTGTGAGGTCCTGCACATGGGTCAGGGCAATTCCAAGCACAAGTACAGATTGGGCAGAGAAGTGACTGAGAGCAGCCCTATGGAGAAGGACTTGGGGGTGTTGGTTGATGAGAAGCTCAACATCACAGTACAATCTGGCAGCACAGAAAGCCAGCCGTGTCCCAGGCTGCATCCAAAGCAGCATGGCTAGCTGGACAGGGGATTCTGTCTCTGCTTTGCTCTCCTGAGACCCCAGCAGGAGTACTGCATCCAGCTCTGAGGTCACCAATATGAGCAGGACACAGACATGTTGAGCAAGTCCAGAGAGGTGCCGCCAAGTTGATCACAGGGCCCAAGTCCCTTTGCCATGAAGACAGGCTGAGAGATATGGGGTTATTTAGCCTCGAGAAGGCTTTGATGACTCCTTATAGCCCCATCCAGCACCTAAAAGGAGCCTACAAATGAGCTGCAGAGAGACTTTTCACAAGGGCATGTAGTGATGGGACAAGGGGGAATGGCTTCAAACTGACAGAGTGCAGCTTTAGATACTAGGCAGAAATTCTTTACTGTGAGATTGGTCAGAAACTGGAACAGGTAGCCCAGAGAAGTTCTGGATGTGCCATCCTTGGGAAGTGCTCAGGGCCAAGTTGAACGGGGTTCTGAGCAACCTAGTCTAGTGGAAGGTTCCTTACCCATGGCAGAAGGGTTGGAACTAGAGGATTTTTAATGTTCCTTTCCAACCCAAACCATTCTGTGATTCTGTAACTTAAATATAAATACAAAGGATTAAGATAATATGGCAGTGAAGTAATTTTTATAGTATTCGAATTTTATAGTATTTACGTGCCAAAAATTTTATAGTGTTTTTTGTGCCAAAAATACACAAGTCTACATTGCAGTCCAAAACCAAAAAACAATTGAGATAAAAGAAAAGCCAGACAAATTCTAAGGTATTGTCAATGATTGTGGAATACATTAAAAAATAGCTGAGAAACAGAAATCTAAAGAGCTGAAATAAAAAATTTCAGGCAGAAACTTTGCTGAGAAACAGAAGACAATCCCTCTGTGGTCATATTGTTAGGTTGTTTATCTGCACACACTCTCCCTCCTCTCAATTTCATATATATTAGCAATAAACACCTAAGTAACTTTAAATTCATGGCTACAGGGTGCTAAAATGAATGTTATCTGATGGGTTTGCTTCAAAAATCAGGACTCAGGAAATCCAACATAAACAGGGATTTCCTTTCATGTTCAAGGAATTTTGAAAGCAATAAAAAGGGGGAAAATGAGTAGTTTCAGCTTCTGCATGTCCTGGTTTTAGTTGTTGCTTCACAGTATTTACAGTGCATCAAGGACTTTTCACTTCTCATCCCACTCCACTGGTGAGAAGGCTGGGGTGGCACAAGAAGTTGAGAGGACACAGTCAAGACAACTGATCCCAAGTGACCACAGGGATGTTCCATCCCACCTGGCCTCACGCTCAGCATATAAACTACAGAGAAAGCTAACTGGGGGCTGCTGCTCAGGAACAGGCTGGATGAGTGGGTGGCTGGGTGGTGAGCAACTGCATGGTGCTTCACTTGTTTTTCGTATGCTAATTCTTTAGAAAACAAAGACACACTAGAAAGTAAGGCTTAAAACGACCTGCTGATACCAACCTTTGAAGCAACAACTGTCGGAAGTTCCCACTTTGTGGACTAATGGTTAGGTGGTGAGACAGATAGTTACACAACCGTGCTCCCATGTAGGAAAAATTTGGGACAGACGTAGCCTTGCAGAATAAAAATGAAAAAATAAATTATTCGTAAAACTAATGATTAAGCTATCAGGAAATATCTTTAAAAGATTTTTGAAATCTCTGTTTAGTAACAGTTCATTAGACAATTGAAGAGCAGAAGATTAACAATTAATAATTACTACTTGTCATGTTCATTTTCGCATCTCATCAACAGCTCACAATGCGCATTTCAGCACTTAGAAATTCATTATACTGTGATTTTGTGGCTCTAAGAAAACAATCACCATTAGGCCATGTATCTTCAGCTCTGCTTTTGTATTGTGACCTACAGCTAAAGAGTGTCTGAAAGTCACTTGAAAACTCTTACACAAAAAATCAGCAGTGGATATTAAAACCCTTTTTCAAGGACACATTCTCAGGGAGCAATGTAAACCTGTTTACTTGGGTTAAATTAACATCACTAAGGCAGACACATATGAACTTCAGCAATATTGTTTTGTGATAAGCCAGAAAACAAATACCTGAGCCTCTGCTCAGGGCAGAATAATAATAAGTGTAGTTGACCTATGCTTAAACACTATCCTATTCTGAGATACTACAAATCTAAAATTAGATGCTTTTGAATACTAGCATAGCTTTTTGCACTAAATTCTATTTTCCACATTATTTCAGACTGGTAACACTGCTTGTCAGCTGAAGAAGGCACAGTTAACTCTAATGCCGGACTTTTTTTTTATATATACTCTTTCTAAGTTACATTAAACATGAGTCAATGTATTTAAAATACAAGAATTTAAAAATAGCATAAATTCAAAAGACAAGAATTTAAAATAGCATAAATTCCTTTTTGTTCTTCCAATAAAGTTATATTGAATATTTTCACCTTTTATAAATATCCTTGATAGGTTCAAATAAAAGATGGGAAAATGATGCTGACAAACACAGCACAAGTGATCTAACGTCTGACTAAACTGTTCTCTATTCTGTGTGATAATGAGCAGCTTGAGACTCTGCAGTTCTGTACAATGCTTAACCAGTCATTCCACTTCTACAGATTCCAGATTAAGATATTCTGCAGGTATCTGCACTTGAATAAAAGTTTGCATTCACAGTAGAACTTCAAAGCAACAAACCCTTAAAAGGGTGAGACATCCAATGTAATAAATAGCAAGCAGAAGCGTGGCTTTATTCTCTGCAGTGAGCCCAAAAGACAGCAACAGCAGCTCATTTGCTAAGCAACACATATTAAGCTGTTCTTTCCAATGGCTCCCCCAATTAGCACAGAGTTCAGCTCAAGGTCTCTGTCCTCATTTCCATGGCCATCAATGGTTCTGGACCTAGTTACCCTCAGATGAGCCTTCCTCTTCTCCAATTATGCTGTTCTGAAATAGGTATATTCCAAATAAAGAAGAAAGCCTGCCAATAAAGAAGCATATCCCAAAGGGTCATGTGTGCAGTAGGTATGGACTTATTTTTTTTTAAACATCAAAGAGTTAAAATCATTTTAGGATTGTGAAGAAAATTTTTGCAGGATAGAACAAAACTTTACAACTCTGACATTGCTTAAGAGTTTCAAATACAAGTTCCCTTAATCAAGCACCATAACTTCAACTGCAGAATTTTACCCAGGAGATACAAGTACGTAACAAAGAAACAGCAAGCTGGAGAAGTGTATCCAATCCATGAATCCCACATTTGGACTACCATTTCAATGTATTGAGCAAACTCTTTCCCTGTATGTTTTCCGAAAGAAAAAAGTAAAAATCAAACCACTAAAATACTAAAATACTACTAAAATACCTACAGTTATGCAACAAATAATTCTGGTACATGTATCTTGGGCGTTAGGTAGCAGAAACATAGTATCTATGTTATAAGACAGAATACACAGGCTACCTGTTGATAGATGAGTTCAACAAGTTCTTGTAAAGCTTCATCTGTAGTGACACAGCCATTCAGCGCCTCAGCAAACTGCTCTATTTCGGTTTCAAAACAACCTGGTTGCTCGGTGAGGTGATTTAGGAAGTCTTGTACATATTCTGCCAAAGTCAGATAGCCATCATATCTATCTTCAAGGGAAGAATCCTATAAAAGTGAAAAAATGTAGCAACCACCTAAAAAACCCCTTGAATGTGACTTGAATGAGAACCTGTGAATCTTATCTTCAGAAGAAACAATATAGCCCCTAGTTTTGAGTCTCTGCACACTTGATTACACAGTTCACTTCAACATTTTACAGAGCACAGACCTCACCCTATGAGAAAGCTCTTGTAGTCTGATCATCTTAAGAACAAGATATTTTTACAGGTCTCCCAGCAAAACTCATCAGAAGATGGATTAAACAGAAATCAGTTTCCCAAGGTGAGTGCAAGATTAACTAACAAAGTAAGTATGCCTTTTAAGGCAGAACTATCAAACTGAGGCTTGTGTGCCATTCCTGATAGGCACACAAACTGCTATGGCTATAAGAACTGTAGAGGGACAAAGAAGTAAAAATTTGAAACCAGGTATTTTGGTCTTACATAGTGCACCAAAAACATGCAAAAGGGGGATAAATGAAAGAAATTCAATAAATACAGTGTAGTGTTCCCATGGAGAAAGTCTAACCAGGAAATCTAATATTATGAAGTCAGCATATTTGCATCTCTTGGCAATAGATGAAAGATTACAAGGCATGAAATGAAACTATTTAAATGATATTGCATTATTTTGTAGCTGCTGAGGTTAAAAACCAGACAGTAAACATAACTATTCACTAAAGACAGGAGGGGCTGGCACAGTATTGCTTTATCAATCCTTATGCTCCCACTAATGAACAGAGGAATGCTGATTTTGTCCATTCAGAAAAGAGTATATGTAACACTATCTAAAGTCAATAATGTTACAGATTATTATAATGCTGGTATATGAGGGGAATAGCAGAAAAAATATACTTTGTAATGTCCTTAGTAGTAACACAGTACAAATAATTCACTTTGTCACACTACACAAAACANCTAAAAAGTGACCTACAATCCAAGATGTAAGAGTAACAACTAATATCAGAATTCTCAACTGATCTACTATTTAAGTGTTTAAATGTATCTAAAAAGACTGAGCTAAAATGATAAAATACTTTTTCTTAACTTAATGTACATAAATATACTGACAACACTTATAAGTATATTCACCTTCTCTCCACTACCACTCCCTTAATGAAGGGTTTTCATTTACTTTGTTTTCAAAAGCCTCCATCTCTCCTCTACTGTGAAGCAACAAGGACCTGTGAAAACTTTTTTCCTGGGTATGAGCTGTAAGAAAGACAGATATCCATTGCTGAAAATCAAGTACTGACGTTAATTTTATGACTTGTGAAGAAAGTGTGGGGGAAAAAAGCACATGGGGGACACACTAGTGTAACAACAGTAAAACTAGTAATATTTCCTATGATGTTTAATTAAGTAGAATATTTGCCCAGTTAATAATACTAAAGACTAAGTAATTTAATGCTGCCCATCAGAAATAGGAAAAAATGGGTTTATGGAAATAATGGCAAATGCAACATTCAACAACCTGAACTGAGCTGAGGATTGAAATACAGAAACTTCGGGGGTCCTTTTCAATCTAAAGTATTTCATTATTCTAATGGCTTAGAGCTTATAAAGCCAAAAAGTAAAGGCTAACAGGCCTATGTGTGACTTGCAAAATACTTTGTTTTGCTAAAGGAGATCAACTTTTACAAGGCAATTTCAAATAGTCCAGTAAGAGTTCTGTACAATGAACTTAAAAACTATTTTGTTCCACAGACTATTACATTATTGTGTAGCTGCTACAGCTTAATCATATACAGCTGAACTAGCATCTCTCCAAACAACCTGTTTGAAAACTCTCCAGCCAGGCTGCAGAGCATGCAACTGTTGTACCTAATAAAAGAAGCTGCTTTCTGACAGCCCCTAGATTGTTATGAGATCCTCATCAGCAAAGAGGAAGGTATCTTTCCTCTCATACTAACTTGGTAAGAATTCAGTCTTGAAGAATATAAGAGATCCCAATTCCACTGGGCATACCGCTGTCCCAGTATACTCCTACTTCCATTTTATAATTATTAGGCTAAACACAGACGCTAAACTCTGTGCCACATTCATCTATCTCTACTAATTATGCAACTCCAAAAGGAGTTCTGGTTTTAGTAATTATGCCAGGGAACTGAACAAATGGGAGAGAAAAATGAGTAATTCAAATCTTATAATAAAGTTGTACATTGTTAAATTACTTATATCTGATACTTTAAAAACTAGATTTACTCCAGTAACTTCTAGACACAAACTACTTGAATTTCTGATTGTCAGATTTTAAGATTTAACATAATAGCATCATCAGCTCAAGGAAAATAAAGCAAATGGCTCTTAGTTAGTGACTTACTGAGCCACTTGGATCCTCACAAGTCTACAGGGACAGATGGGATGCATCCTAGGGTGAGGAGGCATTTGGAGGGAGAGCTTGCCAAGCCACTCTCCATCATCT
>VWZD01004873.1:11419-23306 GCA_013396695.1 Sakesphorus luctuosus | reverse complement strand
TTTCCTCCTCAAACCAAGACAGAGTGATTGTCTTTGTCTTTGATTTGTCTTTAAGCAACCTGTGAAGGTGTATCCAAGACTTGGGGTTCTTCTTGTGAAAGCGGTGGAGAAAAAGGGAAACAATATTCAAGTGGTCATAACACTTTAAGGTCACTGTATCCATAGGAGGAACAGATGTGCAGGCTGGGAATCTTCTGTTCCCAAAAGACATCATGGGAAAGGTTGTAGTAGAGGCTGCAAAGTTAAAAGGGGCAGAGTGTGCTTGGACAGAGAAGGACCACTCATCGTCTTATTCGCTGTGAGGATGAGGGCATCAAAAAAACTATCAGGTGGCAAGATCAAAACAAACCAAAGGAAATGATTCTGCACCCAAACAGGTCATTAGATTGGGCAGCTGTTTTGCACAGGATGTTACAAATGCTTAAAATTAATCCAGTTTGAAAAATAGCTAAACAAATAAATAGGAGAAAAATTTGCTGAAGACTATTAACACAAGGACACTTCTGACTCAGGGAGTCTGAGTCACACAAAAATGTCAGAAGTTGAGGAAATAATCTGAGGAAGTATCACTTGTCCTTATAGTCTTCCAAGGGTGGACTCCCATGAAGAGAAGTGCTGGCATAGATGGGCCCCTGTGGGTATACAAACACTCAGCACTGAAATGCAGTGTTGGTCATGGTAAGTTTGTTATCAGCCTGTGTGAATCTGCCCCAAGATCTCACTGCTCTGCTGTGCAAAGCCATGTCTGGAGGGAGCTCGAAGGAGCTCTGAGGGGGACATGCCAGCAGGTGGGGAAAGGAGATAGAGCCAGCAGGACCTGTGCAGGCAGGACCCTGGAGATAAGGCGATGTCAGGGGAATCACCTAGTGCAGCAACTTGATAGAGCAGCAGCTGCTGTGTCTGAAGCCAAGAAACAGAGCCTGAAGGCCCTGAGATAAGGCAGGGGCAGAGGGAGGCCATATGCTGGCAGCGAGAATTTGCAAATCTCCTTTTTCATTCCAGTGACGCAGGAAAACAAGGCCAAAAGGGAAAATATTCAAAGCAATTAATATATACTCCAGGCAGGCACAGTCCAGCTCAGCTGCCCAACCCCAGCTTCAGGGTCAGGCTCTGAAGGCATGTGCAATATCTTCATGCTCTTCATGATCAAGACACCCTGAGACTTGTATGATGAAAGCACAGGCAGGAGCAGAATTCAATGTCATCCCAACAGATGGTAGCACCTTTCAGTCTTCTGGGGTGTTCTTATGTCTGTGTCTATAGAAGAGGCAAGTCCACTGGCTCCCAAACAGCCTCCAAATCTTCAAGCCCTCTGTTACTGCCATAGTAGTATTGTTGCTGTTTGGTGGCTGTACAATATCTTCACAGCGAGGGCTCTGAAAAGCACTGTCATCCCTCCCTCTGTGTGCGAAGTATCTCTTGTGAAGCCAGTGCCAGGGTTGACAGAGAGCCTCAAAGTCTTGGGTCTCATTCTGCAACCCCCTCCAATGCCAATAAAATGCTAAGGCCACATCATCAAAGCGATGACCCAGAAACACAATCAGGGATGAGATCAAATCCAGAGCAACCTGGACAAGCTTGGTATGTATGCCCACAGGAATTTCATGGCATTCAACAAGACCAAGTACAAGGTGCTGCACCTGGGTCAGGGCAACCCTTAGTATCAGTCCAGGCTGGGGGATGAACACACTGAGAGCAGCCCTGCTGAGAAGGACTCTGGGGTGCTGGTGGGTGAGAGGCTGGACATGACCTGGCCATGTGCACCCACAGCCCAGAAACCAAACGTGTCCTGGGCTGCATCCAAAGTAGGGTGGGCAGCAGGATAAGGGAGGGAATTCTGCCCCTCAGCTCTGCTGAAACCCCAGCTGGAGCACTGCGTCCTGCTCTTGGGGCCCTGGCATAAGAAAGATGTGGATTTGTGTGCTGGTTTTGGCTGGGATAGAGTTAATTTCCTTCACAGGCATGGGGCTATGCTTTGGGTTTGTATGGAACACAGTGACAATAATACAGAGATGTTTTTCTTACTGCTGAGCAGCCCTTGCACAGAGCAAAGGCCTTTTCTGCTTTTTGTATTGCCACGCTGGTGAGGAGGCTGAGAGTGTATGGGAAGTTGTGAGGAGACACAGCTGACCCCAGCTGACTGAAAGGATGTTTCATGCCATATGACATCATGCCCAGTATATAAAGTGGGGGGAAGAAGGGCATGGGGGGACATCTGGCGTGTTGAGGTTTCTCTTCCCAGGTCACCATGATGGGGCCCTGTTTTCCTGGAGATATCTGAACTCCTGTCTGCCCATGGGAAGCAGTGAATTAATTCCTTGTGTTGCTTTGCTTGTCTACATGCCTTTTGCTTTCCCCATAAAACTGTCTTTATCTCAACCCACGAGCTTTCTCACTTTTATGCTCCCAAGCCTTTCTCCCAATCCCGCTGAGGGTCAGTGAGCCAGCAGCTGTGTGGGGCTTGGTTGCTGGCTGGGGTTAAACCACAGCAACCTGTCAGAGGTGTGGTGGATGCCCTGGATGTCCCTGGAAATGTTCAAGGCCAGGCTGAAGAGGGCTCTGAGCAACCAGTTCTAGTTGAGGATGGCCCTGATCATTGCAGGGGGTTGGACCTGCTGACCCTTAAAGGTCCCTCACGACCCAAAGGGTTCTGTGATTTCATGATTCAATAAGTGAGAAAACTTTTATCCTGTCTTGCCAAGCTTTTGGAAATACCTCCAAGGATGAGAACAGCCAGGAGCCGCATGGACCCTTGTTTTCCAAGAGCCTCAGATAACATATTACTCAAATGGCTTTTATTATTTATTAATCATCACAGTTTGAAGAGTAACAGTGGGTTAGTTTCATTGTGCTCTGTTAGCAGATCTTTTGACAGGTTTTGCAGATTTTTAAATGGCAAGCAGATGTGAAAGAAACATCTATGTACATATATTTCATATATATGTGAAAGGTATGATGTGGGTAACTAAACAAAAAGGAAAGTAGGGCAGTAGAGTCAATGGGACAGTATTTTTCACATATATTGAAAGAAGACACAGAAAAATGCCTTATGATCAAGACAAGCTTGGAAATGGCTCTGGAAGAAACAGCTTTAGACTGTTAGAGGACAAACCAGGCACGCTCTTTGTAAACTCTCCCTTCTAATTTATTTTGCTCCTAAGCATTCAGGTATATGAAAATATGTCTCACTCTAGGGAAAACCTCTGCATTTCTGAATCTGAGCACGTGTTCTGCTGCCTAGGGAAGGATCTGAGTGTCCTGGCAATGCTTCCCAGAGCTGCACTTAAAGAAGAAAAAAAAATAAAAAAAAGAGATAGATAAATATATTAAAAATGGATGCTGAGAGAAGAACATGCTTGAGGTGGAGAGAAGCTTTCATCCAAGTTGTGTGGCCTTCATGGTGTTTTGGCTGCTTCTTTGCCAAGAGAAGGATTCACTCCTTGCAAAGAGCATGCTGCTTCCTCTGGTTCCCATTTTGCAGTCCCTGCTCTTGTACATTTTCCCTGTGGAGGGAGATGCTTCCAGGCCTCCATCCCCCATGGCTTTTCTCCTTTGCCCCACTCACCCCTCTTTCACAACAAAGCTAAAACTTACCCTTTTTGGTTCTTCTTGACAGCTGGGAAGTATATTCATGGGGGTTTTTTTAATCTCCCCGGGGCAAGAGTGAAGGAAGTACCTTTGATTACCTTGGAGATGAGGGGAGTGCAGCTCCACAGGACCAGATTGTAGCCAGCTCACCCAGCTGAACACCTCCCCTGCAACACCAGTGAATGTGTCAACCAAAGACAAGATTAGCATTTTAATTTAAAGCACTATGCAAATGAGGGTCCAGATGCAAAGGCTTGGTTGGGTCTCAAAGTCCCTCCCTGTTCTAGACCCTTGGGATAGCCACATGTAGGAAAAACAAACACAGCTTATAGTTTGGGTCAGCATCAGAGCTTTCTCCACCCTTAAAATGGGGATGTTCCTGCAGAAGGGACTGGCCCTGATGTGAATTTGAATGCAAACCTGGCTATTTGCTCCTTCTGCACCCTGCAAGCACTTACATTGACAGCTGAGGATTGGAAAAGGGGATCCTGCAGACCAGATGGAAAATGCTGAGATGTGCTAGATGGGACAAGGAAATGGGATGAGCCAAACTTATCATGTGTTAAGAGCTTCAAGTTCGTGTGGCCAACAGGTTTCCTGCAGGATGGAGAAGCATGAGGGTAATTAATGGAAATCTCACTGTGCGTAAACAAGTCTGGAGGAGATTTACCTGGCCCTGCAGGGAGCTGTAGATGGGAACTGAGATGTTGGCACAGCAAAGCACTGAGGCACAGCACCTGCAAGGCACAGCCATGCTCTGTCCTGTTCACAGGTGCCCCAGGGACCCTCTTGCAGGGTTGAGCCCTCCAGCCCCACTCACAAAAACAGGGCAGGAACATAACTGGTGTTGCCCCAAGGTCTGCAGCAGGGCGCTGATGGGGCAGGGGGAAACAGCAAGGGGTGGCCAGAAGTGACACAGGCACAGGGCAGCTGGTGGGGCCAAGAGGCAGATGATGAAACCCCTGAGTAGTCCTTGCAGGCTCATGTCTCTCCACAGCTCTCCTTTCTCCAGGAAAGCCTGTGAGCGCTGCTCTTCCACATGGACAATGCTGGAGAGGTTTGGCCTTGTGAGCTCAGACCAGCAGTTTTCTGTTTGGTGGGTTTTTCTCCAGACCCCATAGAAGCTCTTTCCAAACTTCCACAGGACAACAAGCCCTAGGGTGGAGATGACAGCACCTCTCAGCATGTTTGGGCCAGGGAGCAAGGCTTCTCCAGACTTGTTCACCTGTCTGAGAAATTTGCATTAATTACCCCCATGGTGATTCAGGCTCCTGCAGGGAAGTTCAGCCTCTTCCTCTCCATGCATGAGAGCTGTAAGGCCTGTGCAAGGGTCTTCCTAATTCTCCCTCACACTCACTACAGTGTGGTTTCCAGAGCTCATAGCCTACCCAGGGAGTGAGACATTGCTTCTGCCATGCAAGATCTACACACAGTTTTTCAGAGAAACACCTCATTTTCAGGAATCTGGAGGTGGAGATGTGTTGAGGAGGCATCTTCTGACCCAACCTCTCTCTAGACCTTCTCGCCCAAGGGATTCTTGCCAGCCTGTTGTCTGTGCCTGAGGCTCGGTGGTTATGCTGCAGTTTGGTTCCCTTCCTCAGGACCTGTTCATATTGTTTGTGGAAAGGTCATAAAAAGGCCAAATTCAGCCTCAGCAAAGCAAAGTGCAACTCAACTACTTTGCCCTCTCTGTTTTCTAATGGAAACTCTTCTCTGTGGTCAGTTTTCAAGGCCTGAGGTGGGATCTGAGCTGTGCATCTCCATCTAAGCCTAGCTGGTCCTGCATTTTAATGGAGTTAATAGCATTGATGCTGGAGACCACTGGGCTGAGACCATCCAGGATATGGCAGGAAGCGAGAGCACTTGTAAGTGCAGCTGACAGTGGCTGATAATGTGCCATTCAGCACTGGTCATGCTGTGGATGCCCCCAAATTAGAAATTATGTGATGCCCAGAAGAGTCTCCTCCTCCTCTTTCCTCACATTCTGCAAAATTCTGTCCCTTCTCACCATGGCTTCTGCCCAAACACAAGGAGCTGTCTGCTCTGAAGATAAAAGCAGAGTCTGGTGAACCCACTCAGGAGTGCATCACACAGCTGCTCCATGGGCTCTTGCACTTCAGTGCCAGTGCCTGCCTAACCCAGATGGCTCATCCCCAGGAATGGGAACAGCCAGGAGTCCCTGCCTGGTGGTCACCCACTCGCAAGGGACTGTCAGTCCTGAGGTGCTGAGCCTGCAGCAGAGGTGAAGGTGAAACACTGGGAATGTTGGCTTAGGCTGATGCCTTTCCCAGAGCACACGCAGGGCCCTGTGCTCCCTTATCCCAGTGATGCTGACAGCCATGCTGTAATGCTTGAGATGGGATGTCATGTCCTGTGCAGCAAGTATAATCTAGAATGCCAGTTCCCAGTACAGAAACTATTGCTGGGACTGAACTGGCTATCCCAGATACAGCTCCATCAATAAAGCATAATGTCGCTCGGATTGCTGCTTTGGAGGGTGGCAATGGTCACTTCAGGCTTCAGCAGAATCCTGATGGATCCTTTCCAACTCAGCACATGCTATGGTTCTATGAGATCATGATCCTCTGAGAATCACAGCACATACCACCACTGCTGTGTGCAGCTGGAGGACTTGTCTATAGCTGGCAGGTTGAACAGGCTCAGATATTTCTGCACAATGAGCCCAGAATGGGAGATGTAAGATAACCTCAACAGCTGGTTACCTGAACTCTTTGGAAATACAAACTGCTGTCTGGCAGGCATAAGGTCACAGCCGTCACACTCCTCAGGCCCTGGAATCACAGCTGAAATAGCATTGTAACGCACTTATAATTAATTCATCAGCTGAATGAGAGCAGCAGTAGGCATTGTGATGGCACTCTTTTGTCAAGCCCTTGTGATGGACTTCATCCATTTTAAAAGAGGAAACTGGAGTCAAATGGGAAAAAAATAAACCCAACTTTATTCGTATTAAAACAAGGGAAAAAAAAAAGGACAAATCAAAATAAGGAAAAAGGGAAAACCTCTCCACTAAAGACCTATTTTTTCTCCTCTTCATTTTTCTTCTGTTTTGCTCTGAATCTTACAAACTTTGCATTTTTCTGCTGGTGGCTACTTTGATGCAAGAGGCTTCTGTTAAACCAGATGCTGCTGATTGATGTTCAAAGGCATTGTTTCATCTGTGTGATGAGTTCTGCCCCAGGATCAGCTTGCCCCATTTTTAGGTGAAAGAGAGCCAGAAGGGGAATTGGAGGGGACAGACTCTTATTGTTAAAGATTCACAGTTGCTTCCATTGAGTACATGGGTGCTCTTCTCCCCAAAATATAGGAGCTTATGTAGGTGACATTGTGAAGCTGAGGACTCCTGTATGCCTGTTTTTTACTTTTTTGGAGGTGAGAATCACCTCATGCAGTAATGTTGCATCGTTCACTTGAGCAGCAGAGGACAGAGCTACACTTTGGTTTCCCTTGCTAAATGCTCATGGAGTTTTACGGGAAAATCTTTCCTTGGCATCAGAGTGCTAGTATCTGGGCTGAGATCCACTGCCATGGTGCTTGTCTGTCCTCTGGTCTGGAACTCAGGTATCTGGTGTAAATAAAAGAAGTAGCCCCAGGTTCCTCTGTCACTAGTTCTTCCAGGCCTGAGAAACCAGCCTGCAAAGCCCCAGGTGGTGTTTCCCCTTGGCCCGTGGGCAGGGTGTGCTGCTGCTGTGGGAACAATGGGCTGCCAACACTGGTATGGCCATGGCTGGAGAGTCGCATCCAGCCAGGGTAATGGCACTCCAGGAAGGCAGTGGAAGAAATAACCCTGGCCCCTTTCTCTATATTCCATATCCCTGTAGTGATCTTGACAAGAAACAAGGTAAGATTTGGACAGGGGGAAGACCTACCAGTTCTCTAACAGAAAGGGCAACTGAATGCACAGCTGAGCCACACTGACCTAGGAGCAAGCAAATCTCCCCTTTGGGCTGTCTGAGGGACAAATATTAAAGATCTGGTTGGGCAAATATGTCTTGGGCTGTTGTGGACAAGCTGATCCTGTCTTGGGGCAGGATGGTGATGAAGTGGAACTCCCGATGTCCTGCTCTGCTGCAGTAGAGCCCAGGGAACAGCTGTTGGTGCTTTGGGTTACAAAGGACTGCTGAGAGAAAGTGTAAGCTGAGCAGAACTACTCTCTGCCTGATCTTCTTCATTACTTCACTATCTGACATGCTGGGGGGTATGAGTCTGGTCCAGAGTCCTCAGGATCCCTGTTGATGCTTTGCCAAAGCAAAGGAGTAGGGAGGAGGCAGCAGGAGAGGAGACAGTGTTGTCTTTTAGCCCAGTTAAGTCCAGTTCTCTTGGGGAAGGAGGAAGTATCTCATCCTTTAAGCCACTCAGGAAAGAAATTATATAAAGCAGTTAAAGAGTATCACTTGGAATGATTCTGTCCCAGGAACAGAGTTGCACAGGGAGGACCTCCCACATCTTCCCACTTCTTGTCCCCTCTCTGGAACAGCTCATGGAGCAGTAACCCTCTAGTGTGACACCAAGACAGGTTTGCATTTCCAAAGCTTCTGCTGTTGCTAAGCAGAGGAGTCAACTCCCAGTTTGTCATCCTCCACGATCTTGGCTCACAGGAAGGAAGGAAGAAACAAGGGAGAGAGATATTAAAAACAGATGATGAGAACAAAGCATAAAAGACTTAGAAAGAAGTTTTAATCTCAGATTTACCTATTGCACCAGTGCCACATTGAGGTTCAGTTTACAGCAACAAGTTCTGCTGCTGAGGGCTGGATTAATGGCACATGTAGACTCCTCCTCTCCCAGTGAGACTTCCCCTTTCTGGAGCCACATGTTTCTACACCAGACATTATTTCTTGCTGTCTGAGACTGAAGAACAAACTGATTCCTTCACGTGAAAATAAAACAGAAGAGGGAAAACACATTTTGTGGCAGACCACGCCACACAGAGAGCCCTGCTTGCAGGCAGGCAGTGACCATCCACAGGAGAACAGCTAAAGGAGGAGAAGGAGGAGGACAATGTTTCATGTTTTCTTTATGGCATATCAGAGATGATTAGAGGGGAGAAATGCCATGTAATAAATCAAAATAGTTGTGTCAGCCTCAAGGTATCCTGGGCTCAGGGAAGAGGACATCAGGCAGAGCAGCTGAGCCTCCCTGGAACTGCAGGCAGAAATGCAGGTGGAAGCCTTGGAGGGGGTTGCCAGGCTGCCCAGCCTTCAAAATGCTCTGTTGCTTCAACAGGTTCTATTTTGTTTGCAAGTTGAGTGTTTTGCAGGAGAGGGGGAAAAAAACTCTGAGGAAAAACCCCCAATATTCTCTCCAAAAGCAGAACCAGTGGAAAATTTTCAGTCTGCCCTACTGAATACACCAGGGCTCACTTTACTTTTTGCCTTGCATGATTACCTCTTTCATTAACATTCGAGACAGGCAGCAGCCAGAGATAAATCCTGAATAACACCAAAGTTTGCTTCTCTCGTCTCTCCCAGCATTAGGCTGGTTCAGACAAAGCCTGTGCTGGAGGCTGGCTGCAAGGAGAGATGTTTTGATTACCATAGAAATAGGGGCAGTGCAATCCCAAAAGAGCTTGGCTCCTCCACATTTTCCTCCTAGCATGGGCAAATCCATGTTTCACCAGCAGGCTGGGATGCCCTGCTATCAAAGCAGGTCTTTGCTGGCCGGCACCACACGAAAGGTCACAGCATGTGCTCTGTCCATCAGCTCGAGACAATTTAAGAAGGATGTGAAAATGCTTGAATGTGTCCCGAGGAGGGTAACAAAGGTGGTGAAAGGGCTGAAAGGAATGTCCTGTGAGGAGCAGCTGAGGACTTTGGGCATGTCTAGTTCAGAGAAAGGCGGGGCTGAGGGAATTGCTCTGTGCAGATTCCTGAGGAGGGGAAGTGGAGAGGGAAGTGCTGAGCTCTTTTCCCTGGTATCCAGTGACATGACATGTGTGAGTGGTTCAAGGCTGTGCCAGGGGAGGTTTAGACTTAACAGCAGGAAGCATTTCTCTGCAGAGAGGGTGGGCAGACATCGCAACAGGCTTCCTAGAGAGGTAGTCAACACCTCCAGCCTGTCAGTGTTCAAGGGACATTTGTATAATGCCCATTACAGCATGCTTGAACTTTTGGTCTGCACTGAATTGGTCAGGCAGTTGTAGGTCCCTTTCAACAGAAACAGTCCATTCTTTTCTGTTCTGTTCTATTGACAGAACAAAAAGAACATGGAACTGAACTCCCACCAGAAAACATAACCAGCATGGAACTTCCTAGCCAACAAGGAGCTTCTCTGACAAACAGTGTTTCATGCTTCAGCCCCCCAGCCCCCATCTGAGGATGGGAGAGCTGAATTATGCAGGTTTCTGTAAATCTGAGCTCACTCCAAGGTGGCAAAGAATGAACAACAGTGGATGACCTGGGCCTGCAGGGAGACACATGTAAAACACACACTTCTTTTCAGCATAGCCAAGCAAGCTCAGGATAGACAAGAGATGTTTATCAACATTACCCCTATGGCACTGAAGAAGACTTCATCTCAGCACACAAGAAAAGTAATGCCCGTTCCCATTTTCCAGGGTGAGACAGGATTTTGCAAGGGTTCAAGTATTTTATAGCCTGGGGGTGGTCATAAGCCCTGGACTAGGTCTCACTGCCAGTTCTGGAGCAGCTTTGGAGAAGCTAATGGGGACCATTCTGTGGAAAGCTCAAGAGACAGGAGAAGGGCAAGAAGAGCAGTCACAGGGACAAGGGGGAGGATGCCATGCTTGCCAATGAGCAACAGCAAAATTGTCCAGGTAACAGCTGGTAGTTGGGGAAAATCATCTGCCTCCTGCTCTCCCCCCCAGGCCAAGGTATGGAGAAAGAGCCAGAGCCATGGCTGCCAAGTGCCAGGTAGGCACTTCCAGGCTGTCATAGCTGTGGGATCTCCCACCAATGCAGGGGGCCCACACTGTCAGTCCTGTGCCTTCAGGAAAGTCCATGGCTCTGAAAGACACAGGAGATTGATCCAGTAGTCATTCATGCCCACAGGGTTGTAATCGGGATGAGAAAGCATGAGAGGCATAAGGGGTGATGGGGGCAAGGAAGAAGGTTAAAGCTATAATAGTGTAAGGATGCTGGGATGCATCATCCAACGTGATTTTCCAAGCAGCAGGTGCCTCTGTGAGGTGGCCTAAGCCCTGCCACGTGCAGAAGGATGAAAGAAATGCAAAGTACAAATGGGTTGTCCTCCTCCTGGACAATCACAGTTATTTTTCTTTATTTATTTTTATAATGGATATTATTTATGTTATTCATTAAAGACTTGCTAAGAAACAGGTACTGGCTCATGTTCACTGGTTGATATACCTCAACCCCTTTGCAAAAGTTTTTCACCCTTAACCAAGCTGGGGAATGGCAGGAAGGCTCAGTACAGCATGTTCTGGCAAGTTCATGGAGAATGTGAAAACAACACTCAGGATGAGGGGTGGTGGCTGCCTCTTCATGTCCTGTTGCTTCTGGGGGGCTGCTGCAGGATACTTAGGGAACCCTGGATCATGCAAGTTCACCTCAAAAACCATCCCCTCTACAAAAACAGCTGTTTTGTGACTGTGGGTGCCTGTCAGTGGGCCAGCTATGCCCTGCTGTGCTCATTCATGCTCTGGACAGCCTGGATTGAAAGGCTGAGACCAACAGAATGACATTCAACAAGGTAAGTGCCAAGTCCTGCCCTTGGGTCACAACAACCCCCTGCAGTGCTCCAGGCTAGGGCAGAGCGGCTGGAAAATTACCTGGTGGGAAAGGACCTGGGCGTGCTGGTTGGCGGTGGGTGAACCTGAACCAGAGTGTGCCCAGATGGCTAAGAAGGCCAATGGCACCTGGCCTGTGTCAGCAATAGTGTGGCCAGCAGGAACAGGGAAGTCATTCTTCCCCCTGGAGTGCTGTGTCCAGTTCTGAGCCTCTCAATTCAGGAAGGGCATTGGAGCTGGAGCAGGTCCAGGGAAGGACAACAAAGCTTTTGGTGAAGGGTCTGGAGCACATGTCCAATGAGGAGAAGCTGTGGGAGCTAGGAGTGTTTAGCCTGGAGAGGAGGAGGATTGAAGGGGACCTTGTTGCTCTCTATGACCTGAAAGGAGGTTGTAGCCAGGTGGGAATCAGGCTCTTCTCTCAGGTAACCAGTGACAGGATGAGAGGACATAGAGTCAGAGAATATGCTGAGTTGGAAAGGAACCATCAGAATCATCATGTCAAATTTCTGGCCCTGCACAGGACAACCCAACAATCACACCATGTGCCTGAGAGTGTTGTCCAAATGCTTC
>VWZD01004868.1:19437-35505 GCA_013396695.1 Sakesphorus luctuosus | reverse complement strand
GGCTGGCATTATTATCAGTGGTGTAAGCAGACAGGTAATATAATCCCATGACAACACATGAATACCACAATTTACCCCACACGCTTGCCACACGAAAAACAAGGTATGCTTCTCACACAACACTGAGAATTTAAGTTCGAATTTCTGCAGTGGAAAGACATCTCTGTGGTCTATCTATGAATTAAGCAAGGCTTCACTACAAAAATGTCCACACTTTCCCTGCAGTATGTACAGTTCCATATGTCCATCATTCACACTATCAGTACACAAGCAAGAGCTGCACGTACACAGTAACAGTATATTCCAACTGAGGTAACGCTGAGATAACAAAATGCTGTCTGGCATCACGTTCAAGGTCAGTCTTTTAAAATTACTGTTTTGGAATGTTCAGTTTTTCTCGTTAGGCTCATGGATCAGCTGAACAACTATATATCTATACAAATGTACTAAAATAACCCTGATGCTCACACCAAATTAAACAAATCCAAAGATAAAAGTACAGACAAAGCTGAAACAATGCTCTCATTTATAAATTAACAGAATTTACAGAGCAGGTTTTACTGAGGAGAGAGACATGTTAGCAAAACAGAAAATGCAAAGCCAACTGCAGAAATGACAAATCATCTTTTGCATGACATCCTGAATTTTGTAGTGCTTGGTTTTAACGTTTGCCTTTGATATGCTTTAAGCAAAAGAAAGAAGAGCTATTCAAATTACTCCTTCACATATTGAATTACTTCAAAACACAGTGAAAAACACGTTAATGAACTGCCTTTTTTACTTTGCTTACTCTTATGTTAGAGTGCTTTCAACTAGGGCCAATACTGACAGTCACAGATACAAGGTAGCCACCAACCATCTTCCTTGCTGCTGAACAGCCTGCAAAAGACAAGCTAATTATGTTCTGCTCTTCCTCTCCCTCTCTCTCTCTATGTATGTTCTGTGAATAACTCAACATTCCTAGCTCTCCCTTTCCTTTGTGTTTTCTTTCATAAGACATGATTCTGAAAAGCAAAAGATGAGGAATGGGTTTTGCACATAAAAAAAGTATTAAAAAATCTAGATGTCTAAATACCCCTATGCTTGTTACTTGGCACTTACAAATTAAATAAAACTGCAAATTGAAATGTATAAGCTGCTTGTTTGTTTGTTTGTTTGTTTGTTTAAGTAGCACAAAGCAAATAGCACAGTTTAAATTCAAATTCATGTAAGTATGCAGATTATGCATACATAGATNGCAAAATTTTTAGGTAGATGTTTTTCAATTTTTGTTTTATTTTCACTTGTCTTGTTCAGCTACTCACTGCAAAGAACAATTACTAATTCCAGATAAAACTGATACACCAATAATATCTTGGTATATCAGATCACATGCAACAGTCACATAAACAAATAAACAAACAAACAAAAAAGATATTTGGAAATAGATTCTAAAGGAAATAGAAATAGTTGAAGGTTTCACAGTAAAAATTTATCACAAACGAAATGCTAACATTTCTTAATAAAAGAAACATTTTTTTTTTTATTTTTAATTCCCTTGAAACTTTTTGTATCTTTGTTTGCTGTTGGCTTTTCTCAGCATATTTAAGCATTCTGGCTTTCTACATATTAAATGTGTATTCTTTCAAAACTTACAGAAAAGACAAACAAAGCACACAGAAGTGGAACAAACAAAAATACAAATTAGCATGTTTTTAAAGTTATCCAGTTATTCATCCTGTTTAATAAATTGATCATCAGTCTTCGAAAAATTTGCTTAATAATGAGCAAGCTCACTATAATTACCTTGCCTTCTCCACATTCCTGTCTTTTCTTGGTACTGTTTAATGTCAAACCAGACAGTCCCACAATGACTCTCATGCCCTTGTAGGAAGCTATAAGAGCATAACTTTTCATTGCAGGCAGCCACCAGTAACAGCACTTCAATTATGTCTAAATCCATCTAATCAAGATAAATGTAAAGTCTCCTCTGGGATTTTTTTTTCTCCTTTTATGCTTTATTTTTTCTACTCATCTTTCTTTACCACAAAATTGACCATTTAACTCAAAGAATGCCATAGACTGCTGCTGAAAATTTCCAGAACATTTGAAAGCAACAGAAGGCTTTCCCCTCTGATTCCCTGTCCATACTATGTAGGTTGCACTGAATTCCAGTTTCTACACCTTAAACATTTTACATTTGTCAGGTAGCCAAGAACATTCCAGTGTGCTGAGGCAGACGAACTCCCTGTGCCTAAAGTACATCAGATACAATCAGCTTCAAGAAAAGCACTGAAGTAAAACACCGAGACCGTTTTTGAAGCTTATTCAAAAGCAGTCATAAAACTAGACACATTAATCTGGCTGGCATTATTATCAGTGGTGTAAGCAGACAGGTAATATAATCCCATGACAACACATGAATACCACAATTTACCCCACACGCTTGCCACACGAAAAACAAGGTATGCTTCTCACACAACACTGAGAATTTAAGTTCGAATTTCTGCAGTGGAAAGACATCTCTGTGGTCTATCTATGAATTAAGCAAGGCTTCACTACAAAAATGTCCACACTTTCCCTGCAGTATGTACAGTTCCATATGTCCATCATTCACACTATCAGTACACAAGCAAGAGCTGCACGTACACAGTAACAGTATATTCCAACTGAGGTAACGCTGAGATAACAAAATGCTGTCTGGCATCACGTTCAAGGTCAGTCTTTTAAAATTACTGTTTTGGAATGTTCAGTTTTTCTCGTTAGGCTCATGGATCAGCTGAACAACTATATATCTATACAAATGTACTAAAATAACCCTGATGCTCACACCAAATTAAACAAATCCAAAGATAAAAGTACAGACAAAGCTGAAACAATGCTCTCATTTATAAATTAACAGAATTTACAGAGCAGGTTTTACTGAGGAGAGAGACATGTTAGCAAAACAGAAAATGCAAAGCCAACTGCAGAAATGACAAATCATCTTTTGCATGACATCCTGAATTTTGTAGTGCTTGGTTTTAACGTTTGCCTTTGATATGCTTTAAGCAAAAGAAAGAAGAGCTATTCAAATTACTCCTTCACATATTGAATTACTTCAAAACACAGTGAAAAACACGTTAATGAACTGCCTTTTTTACTTTGCTTACTCTTATGTTAGAGTGCTTTCAACTAGGGCCAATACTGACAGTCACAGATACAAGGTAGCCACCAACCATCTTCCTTGCTGCTGAACAGCCTGCAAAAGACAAGCTAATTATGTTCTGCTCTTCCTCTCCCTCTCTCTCTCTATGTATGTTCTGTGAATAACTCAACATTCCTAGCTCTCCCTTTCCTTTGTGTTTTCTTTCATAAGACATGATTCTGAAAAGCAAAAGATGAGGAATGGGTTTTGCACATAAAAAAAGTATTAAAAAATCTAGATGTCTAAATACCCCTATGCTTGTTACTTGGCACTTACAAATTAAATAAAACTGCAAATTGAAATGTATAAGCTGCTTGTTTGTTTGTTTGTTTGTTTGTTTAAGTAGCACAAAGCAAATAGCACAGTTTAAATTCAAATTCATGTAAGTATGCAGATTATGCATACATAGATACTGCATTTTTCTTGTTTGTTTGTTTTTAAAAATGCATTCTATAAAAACAGAAATTCCTTATTTTTAGGGCTAGAAATAATGAATGCTTTCAAAATAATAGCATCTTCATCACTGAAACATTAAAGTTGCTCCTTGTTTTATAGTTGAACCTTATTTCATGTACAATAACAATTCAAATATTTAAGATTAAAATAATTTACAAACAATATCTCTTAAAAAATCTGGGTTAGATATCAGTCATTAGAACATACTTAATTTTTCTTCCTATGTAAGTGTCTTTCAATTTATTTACTCTTAATGAAAGACATAGGTCAGCAGAAAAGAACATGTAAAAGGTGAAAAATTCTTACTAGAAAATACCCACACACAAAAAAGTAGGAAATTAAAGGTAATACTTCCAAAAGCAGGCCTTCTCTTTTGAAACTATAGAAAATGTACACACTGTATAGACATCTGGAATGCAGCAATATCTAATTTCAGGTCATGAGCTACTTAAAATTCCAAAGCTTCAAATGGAAATTATGCAGAGAAATACAAGGTGTGAAACAGACTGTTAATCTACTATGTAAATGACACAATATTTAGGGTAATGTACAAAAATACCTTTGGATTAAAATTTATTGTTGGAAGTTTCCTAAAAAAAATGAACACAGTCACAATTTCTGCTCCCCACTTCTTGGGCAGAAAGGCACATTTTCTGTGCTGTAAGGTCAAACAGATAACTACAAAAAGGAAGTAATGGATTGATGAGCTGAACCTCCATAGCACTCAGTAATTTAAATCGAAAATGGTATTGCTAATTCTAGCAGTAGAAGCCTATCATCTGAAAATTTTGCCCATAACTGATGGGGTTTTTTACACTTTTGGTTACAGATGAATCTGTACAGGAACATTTTGTGTGGTTGAATATCTCTAACTACTGTTGTTAGTAAAACAACTGAGTATACTAGAAAGCAAAGTAGTTTCTCCTATGTTGAAAAATTTTGATACAATTCTCATTCTATTTATTCATATGTAACACGTACTTGAGGTACAATTCACATTTAGATCAACAATAGTTTATTTAATTGTCAGTTTTAAAAAAAATCATTTAAATATCTGAAATTGTATTGGATTTGTCATTCCTTGTTCCTAAGTTCTATCTTCCAGACACTGGTCTTTGTTTCCCTGTAGTATTATGTATACAATTTAAACAAAAAAGGCAGAACCTTCTATCCATCATCATGTCATCTGACTTGGTAGACACACAAAAACTATCTATTAGCCTGAGTATGTATATGTCTGACTGGATAGATAGATAGATAGATAGATTAGATAGATAGATAGATAGATAGATAGATAGATAGATAGATAGATAGATGGATGGATGTAAAAAATCTTGGCATTGGTGGTGGAGCAACTGGCACATCACAAAGTATGTGACATATAGGCCATAATGAAGTACAGAAAATCAATTATGTTTTTTTCAGGTTTTGTTGTCCAGAAATAATAAGCATAGTTTTATTTTTGAATGTACACATTTAAGCAGCAGTGATAACACTTTAGGACGTGTTTTACTCTGGGAAAACTTTTGGGTTTTTATCAGGGCTAGAGAAATTTAGCAAATGACTGGATGAAGGTATTGTCACTTAGTAATTAAGTTTGAAAGCATCCTATGCATCCTTCCTTTTTCAGGAAGGTTTAGGAATCTTAAAAGACTACATGTGAGAAAATGGACCTGTGAGTAGTAATATAAATTGGAGCTAAAAATTTAGTTTGTATTTAAGACTTGTGAACCATTTCTGATTTAGGTGTATCTATTCGATTGCAGGAACAAGGAAGTACACCCTCTGCTGTCATCTTTACAGAAAAAAATGGGGACACTTACACAGCTCTGTTGGAGTTCCCTGACTTGGAAAGTCATCTGTCCTTTAATCCGAAAATGCTGGACCCATATGCTTACATATTCCCTATGTGGCAGCTGGCTATAAATACTTGTTCGAGTCTCATTCAGCATTTTTGTTGTGGTTTTTGTTACTATAAATTTTGTCTCTGCTTTCACTTCAGTGAAGGTAGAACTTGAAGCTCCACTGAATTTGGGCCCTTAGGACCTGTGTTGGTTCCCAGAATATCCCAATAAAGTGTTTCTCTCTAGTGGTTTAATATTTCACTGCTTTACCCAACAAAAGAAATTAATTGAAACCTAATATATGATACATGCCCATTTTCCATGCTTACACCAAGCTCCACAAATGCAATCTTATTTCACCTCTGGTCTACAGACAACTGGTAGTTCAGGTAGGAGCAAACAACCTACAGAACAATCGTGGTGAAAAACAAATAAATAAATCTAGGTGCATATCTTCCCACATACTTGGAAGACATGAGTTGGTAGCTGACAGAAAGTATAATGGGAAAGCAGCTCCCAGCTTCTCTCGGTGCTTCCCTGCAGGCAGTCACCTCCAGTGTAGTGTGAGTTCACATCAAAATACATGCAAGAGACTTGTTCATATGGACCCTCGATGTACAGGATTATCTGATGTAAGGGATATGAAATCCTGGCTCACACAAAAAGGCTTTCCAAGTGTATTACACAGAGTTTGTGTATACAATCCATGAATTTAATAATCTTTCTGCATGAACCTCAGCACTAACAGATTCTAGATCTCATGCTATGCCATGGGTCCAGGACTTTGCAGATTGCATTCCAATATGACCAAGAGACCCATGATACGTATTCAGTGGTCAAAGAGGAAACTTCTATTTAATAGGTAAGCAGTAGCAACAGTGCCTAAGAGTCCTTCTCGGGCTTCTGTGCAGAATGGAGCTCTTTGAGCATCAGGGTGGTCCAAGTAAAGTTGTTAATGATGATTTAATGACAATTTTCTCATCAGCTGTCTTATCTGCTTTAGACTGCCCTGATCCAGTACAGGTCTCCTAGCACTGACATGACTCCTGTGAGGAAGGCACATTGGAAGTAGATTAAACTGTATATGCCAAGCGGCAGTTCATGTTGTCCTGCTGTCAACCTTAAGTTCACAACCCAATCATGTTGGCATGGCTAGCTTAATGTCACCTAATTTCATCTTGATTTAGATGTGAATATAGAATGCAGGGTCTAACTTAAAAAAATTCTGTGTATCCAGAAGAATAGACAAAACAATGTGAGGGCTGAGTATGGTTGTTTTTTGTTTTGTTTTGTTTTGTTTTATTGTAAGTGTAATATAAAGATGCTAATAGTTCTAGTTCTTCGTGCTCAACAAGAAACAAATCAACTTTCAAGAAATATTAGGGAAATGTCTTGGTAAGCCCCTGAAATCAGAAGCATAGTCTAAAGAGATATACAGTGATTCATCAGATAACCTTCACATGCAAAAGGGAGTGACAGAAAACACACACATTTAATTATCTTTTATAATTCAGAAAATCTCTGAAATAACACTTTTTTATTATTAGATATAAAAATACAGTAGTGAAAATGTCTTTAAACATCACTGTATCCTATGAAGACCTAGTCAAAAGGTCCCTTTCTTGGCTTCAGACACTTGATACATAAGTTGCAATGTCATACTAAGACAGGTGTTCTCCAAATTTTGAAGAGATGTATTATACAATATATTCCTTTGCAGCTGATCATCCCATGTAAATGAAGCATATGAATTTTATGAAGCAGGCACACAAATTTTAATGCTACATTGATCTGTCTTTCCTTGTGGTGCATACAGGTTCATGTGTAAAACATGAAAAAATAACTGGATGCTAAAGAAAGGCAGCCCTCAAGGTTAAAAATGTAAAAAATTTTACAAAATGTAGGTTAGAAATGTACTGATATGTTTATATGGTAAATTCTTCATGGTAGGGAGTTTTCCTTATTGTATCTATAAAGTGCCATTCTCCAGAAATAGTAGGACTTAGTCTGATAATGGTTAAGATTGTTAAACCTAGCAGGAGATGGAGATAAGGCAAAGCAACATCCTCATAAAAGCAAAAAGTATCAAAATTATCAAATTAGTCCTTAGGCTGTCACATACAGAGTGAACTTTACTGGCTCATGAAAGCATAGCCCTGTCTATAAGGCAGCATAGTGATGAAGGAGGCTTTAATTTCAAGCAGTATTTTAGTTATGGAACAACACTTTTAGAAGTAAAAGAGCCAAACAGAAAGTACCCACCTGAGGGGGAGCTTAGCCTACTTCTCATGTTCACAGCAACAATTCCTACCAGCTCCAAAGAAGCCGCAGCAAGAGTATTAAACCCACTGGGAGCAGCTCACATCAAAATCTTCTACAATGCTGGAGGTGGTGTCTTGGTAAAAATAAAGTAACTGTACAATGACACCTTGGAGGTTCTGTTGGAATATGTTTTGAAAGGAAGACAAATATGTCCAAAAAAAAAAAAAAAGGTGTTTGCATTCAAATCAACAATGACAACCATGGTGTTTCACTTTTCTCCAATGAAAAAGGTCAAGAATAGTCTGCACATAGGATTTTTGTTACCTGTAAAGAACTTTCACTAGAAAATGCTGAATAATGCTTCATTTGTCTTTTGTAATAAAGGCAAAATTAAATATGAATAATTTCAAAGCTTTTGTTTTCCATTACAATTTTTTGTACCTTCTAAATATCTATGATATTCTACACTTTATTAGCTATCTTAATGCAGTAAAAAGAGTGGCATTTTCCACTATTATATTTACCACAACTATACAGAATAGCTGGTGTGATAATTTTAATGAGTATCCACATTTTTCTTCTCAAAAATTCATCACCAGTAAGTGAACTGAAAGGATTTTTTCCAACATACCCTTCTATCAAAATGTTCAGTGCAGCAAGCCAGTATCGTATTTAAATGTGGAGCAATTTTATTGCAATCTCAGTGGTATCTGCCTGTCAGCAAAAGGGTGGCGTAATGGATTGTAATCATTTTGCACAGTGTAAGGACAGGTCTAGCAGAAAATATTTAATTCTAGGTGATAGCTCCTGCAGAGTCAGTAAAGGGCACATGCTAATAAGGAAACTGCAGAAAGGCACTGGCGATGACATGCTCCCTGAAAACAGCAAGCTCAGCAGATACAGTGCAGCTAATAGAACCATTACTGCCTCATGTCAAGCTATGAAAAATACCAAAGGACAGAGTCATCACAGTGAAGAGAAAAACAAAGCTCTTGTATATTATGGTTGGAAAAGCTTTACAGGCAGAACAATGTTAGGATAACAGTGTTATCAAATGCATGAATAAAAATATGCCAAAAAGCTTGCTCAGTAAAAAGAACAATTTCTTGTTTTTAATTCACTCTATATTCCACATGTCGTAGCTGTACCATTCATTGCATTAATTTTTAGTTTGAAACTCATTTCCTACCAACACATTTGGTGTCTTCTGCTGATGACAGCAGGTTTGCTTTTGCTTTTCTTTTTTTTACCTTCAGTTTATAATAGAGTCCATAAGTAAAACATAAAGCATTGCAAAAGAACATGACTACAAGGCACAAAAACATCCAGATGCTTTTACAGAGAATTAATTTTCTAGACTCTGATTAAAGACTTTTGTTATCACTGGCAAAGTGTTGGTCATCTTCTCTCCTTTTAAAACTTCGAGTCTATCCAGAACGACTAAGACTATGAAATTTCCAGAAAGACTAAGACTATGAAATCTTCATAGCATGCTTATGTTCCAGCAAGAAGCACTCTAGGCAGTTACATTATACACAGAAAAAAGTCTGTCTCCATCTGATACAGCATTTGCAGTTTAAAATCCTGCTCACAAAAATTTTACCACTAATTCCAGATAGGAGAAAAACACTGAATATAACCAATGATGTATATATAGGTATTCAGACATACAACAAAATCTAAAAAAACCTACTGGAAAATAAAATTCAAATGGACATTTTCCTAACATTAATTTTCAAAGCAAATTGTTGCTCTTAATTCTCAAAATAAACATAAAGTATGCCCTAATGTATCAGAATAATATGCTTGCATATTTGTTGGTTTCAAGGAAAAAAACCCATTTGCTATTTGTGGTCCTTCTCTCTCATTTCAGTTTGTGAGTATGAATTTGAGCTTTGTCACTACTTAAGAAAAAAAACCAAGCTAACAAATGCCAGACACAAGAGTAACTATCTAACTTCACACTCTTTGAAATTGCAATGCTGCTAATGTGCTCTTTGTTTTACTACCAAAGGGTTTAATTAGCCAAGATTGTTAGTGAAATAAGTGTCTAATACAAAGCCTACTAAATCTGTGGAGTCTTTCTATTGGCTTCCACTGATGCTGATTTTCAGATCAACAGTGTTAATTTGATAAGTTAGATCCATAAGAACAAGTCACAGAAATTAAGAGATGCAGTGTGTTTCTGAAATTTTAATTTTATTTCTTTAAAACTTACCAAGAATTTGAAAGCTTTATCATTAGATGAAGGATTATTTCAAAGGATTTTTTTATAATTTGCCATTATATTGTTTTCTTAATTTGCTACTTAAGACAAGCTATACATCACAGGACAGCTCAGAAATCTCATAAACAGTCCTCTGGAACATGGAGTTTATAATCTCCATTCTTCCATTTCTTTTTACACTATTTGTCAAGTATTTCTGTGGCATATCCCTGAATATCGTAACTGTTTGCACTTCCTGCCCCTCTTCAACCTGTCAAAAGCACAATCACTACAAGAAGTTAATTACAAATTATTCTCTGTACATTAATGTGTGTCATTCATCACAAAGATTAATTAAGTTAGGAAACAATAATTACACCTGAATCTCATTTATAAGGAAAATGAGGGCAAGCACATCTTCAAAGAGCTCGGTCACTCGTATTCATGGGCATTCTTTACCACTTAGTCAGATTTGTTAAGAAGTAAACCTCAAGTAATTAGTTTCAACCTGGCTCAGATTACCAAATCATTGAAATCAAAGGGTTGTGTAGTAAGAAACAGCCTATAATTCGCTTACTTAGTGATTTGCATTGCTCTAAATGTCTCTTTTAAAACCTGTGAGGAACCCTGCAAACCACGGTCACATGAGAAATCTTTTTTGACACGAATAGATCCATTAAGTCAATGGAGCTACTCATGTGAATAGAGACTCATGTCAAAAACCACTGATGCTGAGAACGCATTCTTTTGTATGTTCTTTCATTTGTATGGATAAGCAAGGAAGTGTCCATGAGAAGCACTATGGGGAATATTACGTCCTTTTTTCCAGTATTCACATTATTTTGCATTAAAAACACCATGGTATACTGTACTCTCCATCACACTTTATCCCTAAATCTGTTAAGTAATATTAGAACAGTAAGTGCTTTTCATTCCAGACATGATTGTAATATCACGGTAATTAACAGATACTGTAGAGGTATCCTTTTTATCTTCGAAGTTTACTATTGGAAATAAAGCTTCGCTAAGATTTTGTTAATCAATATTGTTGTTTCAATAATTCTCTCATCTACAGGGACTGATCTACTCGTCTTCTTGAGCAAGTTTCTGACTCAGCAGTGCTTAGAGAAAAAGAAGATGTATTACATACCTTGGGTTTGGATTTTTTCCCACAGTTTGTGACAGCTAAACATGTCCCCACCATTACCACATCAAATATTCTCTTAACTGGATAGGTTTCTGCTATAACTTTGTCACATATATGGGTTAAACATTGTTGCTGCCATCTGCCAAAAGGGGTAGCATAAAGACAACATGCCAGTGGTACTCTAGCTTGTGGTTCCTGGAAGAATGTAAGAGAAGTTGCTATCTGCTTGCTTTTGTCATTCTCTGCAGGTCGATTACCTAGCAAGACTGTGGAGGAGATCTTGCCTCCTCTGTCAGACTATAAAAATGGCTCTGACAAATTACTGCCACTTTTGCAATACCAGCAGTTGTGCACAAGGAACAAGATTCAGCCTCTGTAAAAAGCCAAAGTCCTTCACTGAGATTTAATTGGCACTTCAGTATGATATTGACTTCTACAAATATATGCTTTATCTAAAGACAGGCAAATGGGAAAAGATCTCCATGCACTGTTTTGCTTATATACTTGTGCTGTTGTTGTGTCCAGGCCAGAGAATTATTTAGGAGATAGGCTGCAAGGCTATCTAGGTTGCTTAGGAGCAATGAGAAGATTTTAAAGGGATCTTCTTAAATATATTAATGCATGAATCTTTACACCAGAAATTTTGTCTTCCCTGTTTTCTTAATTTGGAGCAGAAAAAAAAAAGAAAAAAGGAAATTGTTTTAATTAAAATAAGGGCTATCATATTATTAATCTCTGAATTAATTGGATCAGGATGGAGTTATTTGTCACAATTTTAAACTAGTGGCTGAGAAACTATGTTCATGGCTACATTTTGGCTCAGCCTTTAGATCAAGCCAGAGAGGTGTGAAAAAGTGTGTAACATTATCAGAACCCAAAATGGTGTCCAGTGTACTGCAGAGAGCAAAACTTCTCTGTTTCTGAGGAAGCATTGTCTGTTCCTGAAGTGAACCTTCATGGAGTGAGCCCTTCTGGCAGAGACGTGCTGCAGCACAGTTATGGGCTAAGGTTCTCCTTCCTGAAAAAAGTCTCTGGTTTTGTTTATACACAAAGCTCCACCCCTTTAGCAATACCTATATACTACTTAAAGCCATCCTCAACTAAAGTAGAGATACAGATATACTGGTACTAGAAACCAGATCTAGTTTAGGTTTCCTTACAGTTGTAAGGAAAGGGACAGTATTGTTTGATGTGAATCACCAAAGCAATAATTGCAAGCTGATATAACTGCATGTGTGTTAATACAATTATACTGGGAAAAACATCATGCTCCTATATAAAAAGAATGACATAAAATCTGTATAAAAATCAGTAAATATCCACCCTCTGTCAAGATCAGAAGCATTGATAAGGCCATCACAGTCTTATCTTCATTTTCCAACTTTGCAGCCATAGAGAAGGCTAAGAACAATAAAGCCTGTTGTTAAGACTTTACGGTTGTCATATTGTATTGTGTTATTATAACATTAAATTGTTACTACGGTGAGACAGATGAGAAAGAACTGGAAATAGTCCCTCAAGACAGTTAAAATGCAGAAACTTAATTTTTCATTCCATGGGAAGAGAATCTCTCCTGCTTTCCTGTAAAATAATGTTTCAATCACAGTTTGTTAGAGAGTCGCAAACAGCTGCTTACTTCAGTATGTACATGAAAGAACAAAAGCATTTCAGAGCAAGGGCTACAAGAACAAATGTCATGAGGGAAACACTTTCACCATTATGAAGTAGCTTAGAAAGTAAATAGGTCTTAACTGAAATAGATGAAAATAGTTGCCATCCTTCTCTCATTATACATAGTAAAAATAACAGTAAATTTGCTAATCTATCAGAATATTTACCTTTCCTATTCTTGGAACTGGCAGCAGGAAAAATACTAAATAGCTTAGATAAACACATTTTGATTGTATTCCTGTTTTTCCTACTTGCTGTTTTCATGATGGTTCATTTGAAGTGAACTATTCAGAATGGCTTAAACCCCTCGATTGCCTTTATTGATATGAGCATAATATTCTCAGAAACTAACCCTGAGTATTCATGCAAATCAGGTCATGTTATTATCATATTTTGAAGAGAGTTATGGCAAAGAGAGAATGAGAGGGATAACTGAGTAATTGTCAAAGGTGGAGTTGAGGTACAAAAGAGAATGTGGATCTGCAATATTAAAGGCAAAAAGAAAGTATAAGAACTTAATCTTTAGACAAGTGATCTTGGGAATTAATAAAAAAACAAGACATATACAGGCACATTTCTGTATAAATATGTCTTTATATGTCCTTGTCACTGTGTTGCCTAGGAATACTTCATTTTTACTATAACAGTGATGAATGGAGGAGGAGATAACTAACATCACAGGACTTCTGACTAGCATGTAATCTTTAAAACTGCTTAGTGGAACACTTCAGCAGTGTGGAGACCTCCTGCACATTGCTCTACAGCACTAAGCAGGGTATATCAAGCGGACTTTGAGCTGCACAAACCACTGTAGGAGATGATATCTCACAGGCAATAAGCACATGAAGAATCATCCAGTCACCAAAGCTAGCCAGGAAAACTGTCTGACTTAGTGAAGGACAGTGACAAGTGAAGCTGAAATGAAAATTATCAGGGTTAAAATAAAGACTTTTACAAAAAAATATATGTAGTGTTTCACAAAATTTAATTCTATATTTGATCATCACATAACTTACCAGAGAAAATTTTATGAAATTTTAAATATTTGCCTTTGACAAGAAAGACTTTTGCCCAAACTGAACCTATTTATTCATAGAACATAACTTCTTCCTTCACTTACTTTAGAGACATACGATTTGCAGATGAATCATTTCATTTGCCCTTGCCAAAAGAGGCATAGAATTCTATTTATGTATATTTAAATTACATCTTAACAACGGGAAACTCTCATACTAGCATCAAACATAAGCATTTAATTCCTCATGTACTCCATTCCCACATCATCATCAGGCCAAGACAATTCCAAATCTATACCACTGAATCAATACCCTGGCACATAAACTTGATGTATCACTCCATGGAAATCAGCAACAATTACAGCAGATTGCTGAACTAATGGGTATATATTGCTGAAGGAAATTGCACTTACCCATGAAGGTTTCTTCCCAAACAAAATTTTAAGCTCAAGGGTGATCTGCTAATCTAAGTTGTAGGATTTGGCTATATAGAGTTTGAAATAATGTATATAGTGAAAGCCACTGATTTTAGAAAATGGGCTTAATAACTGGTATATACTCAATTTGCAGTTTACATTTACAAATTCCATTTTAGAATGCCAGTTAAAAAACCCACTTAATTCTACAATTAAAGACTCCTCCTGACACTACACTTGACTCCTTTATAGAATTCTTAGGGATAAGACACTCCAAAAGCACAAGGAATAGTTCTCTTTTAGGAAATTTAGCTGTGAGTAAGTTATCGCACATTAAAACAACAACAACAACAACAAAAACCACAAAAAACACCAAAAACCCACCAAAAATCATAAATACAGAGAAACAAATATTAAAATATGAAAGACCAAAATTGAGTTTAATTACTATCATGAATTATTCCTTTTTACTCTTGAATATTTTTAGAAGAAGACTATTTAGTCAACCTCCAATAAAATAATAATAAAAGGTATTTTCACTGCTAAAGATTGAATTAGCTTTCCAATTAAAACTAATTTGCAATGGATATTGATGTGTTTCTATATTTAAAGATTCATTACAAGTCTTCCAGCCAAAATGTGTCGACTTCTGTACTTCTTTTCTAAACATATGTTAGATGGAGTTTGCAAATCAGAGGCCAATATATTTACCATTAATATAAAAATCTGTATTATCCTTCCTATCACAAAATACTAGTTTGCTAGAGTGGGGGAATGAATACTTTTCAATAGACTTCTTAAACTATTGATTTAACTGCATTCATTTCTGGACTTTAAGTGCAGTTAGAATTTATCCACACTTGTTCACACACAACTGTGATTTATATATTGTAAACCAAACTATGACCCAAAAGCAATTTAGACTTTTTAAACTGAATGGATGTCTACATATACAGCATAATAATAATAATACCTATTTTAGCTGAATAATTTCTCCAGGAAAGGCCTCCACAGACACTTATGTAGGATAAAAAATGCCTGGTTTAAGGTTTCCAGAAACGTTGAGAAAAAGAACCTCAACTATTAGTAAACTAGCACAATTTGTCTTAAAATGTTTGTTTAATGTTTTGGATCTTTTGACCTTCTAGTCCACGTCAAGTTTTAATAACTTTATTAGTAGAATTACTAGCTTCAGATCCTCACTTCTCAGTGTTAAATGCCTTTATTACCCACAAGACACTTGGTTTTAATGTGCCTAGAATATTAGACCCTGGTCTATGACTAAATACTACAGGTGTTCCTCAGTCATCTGTAAACAAAAGATATTTATTGTTTCAACTATTTTGGCTATGTCTGCTCCCATGCAGACAGAGTACTACAATGCATATGTGATTTATTAATGTTGAAAAATACTAATAATTTCAATATTTAAACCTATAGAAATCATATAATTTTAATGTTTATTACATCTGATGTGCTCTTATTTAAATCTATATAGCTTTGCCATAGTTCTATTTGAGCAAATGAGTGGAGTAACATTACTCAGGAATCATATTTGCTTGTCTGATTTCTTAGAAGAATCCTGGCAGCTAGAAAACTTCATGCTAACTAGTCAATGTCATCTCACTCACTTAAGAAGATGAAATTTAAACCTATGTAGCTATTTATAGAAAACACCTTCCACACCCTCAAAACACCCTCTATCTTCACAAGTGAATCAATTTTGCTGAAATTCTATTAAAAGATGTCAAAAGACCTTGTTGAAACGTTTTCTTGAATGTCAAATAAATATTACATGCCATGAAGAATTCAAAAAGGTAGAATACAAGATAGGGAAAGAAAGAGTAAAAAATAATTAAATATATAATGGCAAAGGACATGTAA